>JABFOV010000465.1:0-38069 GCA_022817685.1 Aradophagus sp. ZL-2020 | reverse complement strand
ATAATATGTATAATTATAATATTTGAGAAATGCAAACAAGAAAGATGTGGTGAAACCAATATTTAAGAATTGAATGCAACTGCTGCCTAGATTCAGCCAAGAGACTTTACGCCAGTTTGACGATAGTAACATTATATTACCGATTAAATTTCAAGATTTTTTTCAATATATAATATAATATTAGATGGCGTTGGTGTGACTATGTCACCGACCTGCAATCTATTTCTTAAAACTAAAATATCACATATTATATTATACAACACTTACTATTAATCTTATATTCTTTATTATAGAATGGAAAACTTTTCTCCAACTGTTCAAAAGTGTAGCCCACTTTGGTTGTCAAAAATATTGAACCGATTCGAAGATTCTTGCTATAATGATATCGTTCGGGTATTTCATCCCTTAAGTAAACTTCAAAATGAATATTTTCTTTGGCTCCTGCTTTCAGTGCATTATATATTTCATCCGTTTTCCCTGCAATCAAGTTTTAAGATTCTACTATCTCAATCTATATTTTAACACAATCAAGTTTGATTATATACACATGTATTAATTTTACCTTCTTTGGGATAAATATTTAATCCAGGTCCTAGTCCAGTTATTTCATAATCTGATGAATTGATGTACTTTGTAATATTAATAATGTTATCACGTGTAACTGTCGCCATTCCATGATCACTTAAATGAATCACATTGACATCTTCCAAGCCATTGTCAATCAATTTCTTATGTAAATATTCAGTTAATCTATCTAATTCTTTCAAAATTTCATTAAATCGCGGATCATTGATTCCTATACCGTGGCCATGCTTGTCTGGTTCTTCTATATACAAAAATCCCAAATCTATTGGTGTCACTTTATCCTTGAACCAGGAAATCACAGTATCTACTCGACGTGTCCAGTTAATAGTGGGATCGAATTTCTGAAATATATTAAAAGGTTTTTTTTATTAAATTTACAGATGGAGAAACAAAAAAATAATAATTTGCTAATTCAAAAATAATTTCACTTATTTTTGAATCTATATTTATTGCACTTCATATTTTATAATAAAAGAATATAATTTTGTTAAATGTTGCGTTTATATATCAATGGCTAAAATTGTATAACAATAAAATTCAAATATAAATTATATAATCATTTAATTAAAAAATTAATAATTTAATAAAAAATTTGCACTATAGTAAGTACTACTAAAAAATACAAAAAAATCGTAAATTTAAAAATTAAAACAATTATTAAGTTATTTTTCAATATTAAATGAAAATTAAATGAATTAAATGATACCTGGGCAAATGTAATATTAATTCCACTATGCTCTAAAGCGCTTCCTGGCCACATCATTGAACCACACCGTTTACCTTGTTTTTCAGTTAAAGTCTATAAATAACATATATTAATTAAAATGTTATTGAACCTTTATTGTTGCTAATATGTGTATAGTTTTTAATTATTAATTTTGTATAATTACCCAGATAGGAATAACATGTTCTTCGTCATAACTATACATTTCCTTTGAAAATTCAACCTTCTTCTTTGTTGTGACATTGTAATATTCGTTATCTACAACACCATGATTTTCGGCGTAAAGTCCTGTGACCATAGAATGGTGATTAGGAAACGTTTTCGATACGAAAATATTGACCATGTAATCAGAATGCGAGCCCTTATTTCTTAAGCGGCTCATGTAGGGATTCAGATCTCTTTGGAAGTAGTCATACCTATAGAAGGATAGTTATTATTGATTTTTTTGTTGGAATTTGATTATTACTTTATTTTTAGTTGATAAATTATTAAATTATTTGAATGATAATAATTTTTTATGGTAGTATTTTTTAATAAATAAAATGAGTTTAATGAAAATTATTTATTGTTTTAAAATAGTTAATATCGTATCAACTATTAACTATCATATAAAATTATATATTATAAATAAATAAATATATATATATATACATTTTTATTAAAAATACATTTTATTCAATACACAAAATTTGTTTAATCTTAAATTAATATTTAATAAAGTAAGTATCATTATTGTGATAATACTTAAGTAACATTATCTTACCTGAAACCGTCGTAAGATACAACAAGTAATTTTGGTTTATCCGCGAGAACGATTGTTCCCAGGAGTAAATACAGTGTCAATAATCGAAAGACTTGAACGTCATTAAATGACAAGTGACTCTTCATTCTAGTTCGTTTGCCGAACAAATTGTTTACGTTACTTACACCAATCATTGTTCTAATTCTTGAATTTCATACCCTTTCTATTGAACATCAGGACAAACAAAATTTCTTCAGTGATTTCTTAAAAAGGAACCTAACATCCGACTTTCTCGTCTTGGCTGTCATTTGATGTGATTGAGCAACAGTCGTTTTGAAATACTCTGTTTCACGTTTTCTTTTTTTATTAGAGTGACATAATCAATAGAGTATTTTTTTCTTACAAAATCACTAATAATAATGTGAACAGCAGTAATAATGGTTCAGTTTTATACGCTACTATTATTCGACTTAAACATCTTGACACATGTCTATAATTTTACTTTTCTAGAGAATTCCTTTTATTAATGTTGGCGACGAGTTGGTCAGCCTGTTCATTGGACACGCATTCAAAAGTTAATACATGAAGCCGTGATAACAAAAAAAAAGAAGAGAAATGATTGCACTTGTTGTGGAAATGGAATTAAAAGCAATTTTATTATGCAACAATACGCAATAGGAATTCCGAATCAACTGACAAATAATAATTATTATAATTACAATTAAAACCTTTATTCATGTAGTGTACACACCTTATACAATAATCAATAATAATTCCTTACGAGTTACTTAAGTCCGATTATAGAAACTTGCCATTTGTCAAAATACTTTATGTCGCACAATCCAAATCACATACGATTCAAACGTGAGATTAAAAATATTAATAGGAACTAACTTTCAAAATCATATTTCCTTTTTTCTTCTTTGTTTTTTCATGTTTCACTCATCTAGATATATTTAAGAAAAATAATTTCCTCGCAATTATTCAACAAACACTTATAAAGTTAATCAAACGCACGAAATTATGTACATTCCGGTGTGTGATTTAATTCATTTATAAACGTAAAGCCGAACGAGAAATAAATCCAATATTGCGTTCCTTTGTAATTTCTGACCTCAAGTTTTCTTAAAGAAAAATGACTTAATGCTGTTTTAGCAATAGAAAAACTATAATTTACTTCAAAATATCACAATAACTGCCTTATATTAATTGTGAAAATTCATAACAGTGCATTTAGCAAGGTAATTGATTCACAAGACTACCTTGTAGGCCTTATGAAATCATATGTCTACATATGTTTTTAAATCGTAACATATATCTAAAATCATATGTGATTATGATTAAGATTAAGATAAGGTAAGGTAAGGCTCTGGAACATCGCACTGCTATTCACGTTTATACTTGGATTTCATCATTTCTTTATTTTTTTCCCAAAAACTTGTGATCCTTTATTCAGAGGAACGTTTTACGAAATGAAAGTCAGTTGCGAAAAATTAAAGCGATTGGTTTACGAGTTGTGAAGGATTTTGTTGAATTCGTTGTAAGAAGTTTCTAGGTCGAAAATCAACTGTCTCACTTGGTTGTCCGACAGTTCGTCTGACGCGGACATGCTGTTTAGAGTTTGTAACCATTCGGACACCTTTTGCTTGCCATCAAAATCGCTTGGCAGTAAGCTTAATCGGTTCATGGTGTCCATCAGATCACGTAAATCAGGATGTAGTTGATCCATGGCTTTAATTTCCAGACGCAACTTATCCATTAGTGTAATGAACAGTGAAACAATATCAGCAATGCATTTCGAAGTGTTTCCTTTGTCATCTTTTATTGTTATTGGTCGATCTTCTTTTATTCTTTCCAAAGCTGCTGGGCAATCCAGTCTGAAAACTCGAGCAAAGGCGTCTATTGTGGGAAATTGATCGCTTTGTACCTGAAATATTAATTTTATATCATTAACTTTATTTATTATTAATTTATATCATTACAAAAATTATTCGCAAAAAGTCTTTTATTAAATAAATTTTTCTTTATAAGTGTACTTTACTTTAATTTGCATCTTTCTGTAACTATTGCAAAAAAGTTACTCAAACAAGTGAAAAAGAAAATTTTACTTTGTAAATTCTTTTGTAAGTTTAAATTTGCTAATTGAAAATATTGGGAATTTCAACCATATAGATAATTTACATTGTAAAAAATACTTAATATTAGGCAATAATTAAATCTTCACATATTGATTAATATTTTATAATGAAACCTGTTTAAATGCAGCTCTGTATTGAACAAGCAATTTACTGCAAGCTGCAGTATATTCCTTAGGTGTGACACAATCTCTGATGTAAGCTTTTTCAAGATGCTGTAAAGTATTAACGACTGCATACAAATCCGCTTGATTATCATATTTTTCACGTTCTCTTGCATTTTTGTATAATTTTACTTCTTCATAAAGCTCTGGTCGATCTTGTCCAACAGACATTTTACCTAAAAAAGTAGAAAAAATATACTAATATATTTACAAAAATATTACATATTAATTATTTAATTAATTATGCTATATTATACAAACAATTAAAAATATTTTCATTAAAATTTTTATACTATAATAAAAGTATAAATTAACCCAGTTAAAACTAAATGAGTCACCAGCGAGTCAAAACCAATTTCGGAGTGGCTGGCTACTCATCAGCAAGTCATCAATGAATTAAATATTGCATTTTTAACTGAGAATTAATAAAATGTTTGAAACGAGTTATTTTAATTACAAAGAAATATTTATCATACAATATGTAAATATTATATTACAAATTAATTTAATTATTAATATTTATATGTAGAAAAGAAGAATACTGAAATCCAGGTTCTATTGATAATACAATGAACGTAATTTATCTTATCATGGAGTGTAATGTTTTAAACAAAGAGAGAAAGTAAACTTGACACTGTATAGTATTATAAATTAAGAATTTGAAATATAAATATTTGCGAATTTAGGTTATACGTGGGCAAAAATTAATTATTCAATGCACATTGCAACAACTTAAAATAAAAAAACTTAACTGAGTCTTTATTAATTTTAAACAATAAATTTTTACATCGAAATTTAAATATAATGAAACGTTAAAAGTCAATTCCTTGTCACATAAAAATTGACAACAAACTGTGACGTAAATTGCTATAAAAGTTTTGATACTGACCTTATAATAATTGTTAACGTTTTATTGTATGTGTTATATGTCGAGTCAAAAATGTATTGATTCCACGTTTAAACAAAATTCATAAAAATAAATTGCAAATATAAAAACATTTAATTGCCATCAATCTTTTAATATGATTCACTTGCAATTGATTGTACTGTGCAATAGTGACCTCTAGTGGCGGAACATACAGTTGTTGCAATGTCCATTGATTTTTTTTAGCGCCAAAATTCAAATATTTTCAAAATTAATAATTGTTTTCTTTGTTTTGTTAAATGACATCATTAAAAAATCAAATACTGTATGGTAAAAAAATTATGTATATTATTTTAATTAATTTAATTATTATAATTTTAATATTTTAAAATGTCTTAATATATACAGTTAACAAAATATACAAATATACAAAACACAATAAACAAATTAGCACAAAAAATATAATTTATTCATGATTAATTACATAAATACTGCCACTGAACAATCAACACATACAATCTTTTAGACATAATTGAGATTTTAATATTAATAAATATTTTTTGACCATTTTGAGAATCGATGTAACAATAAAATAATAACGTTTAACATAAAATTCACCTACATTATCTGTACTCATACATCACAGTACTCGAATTAAAATTAAATTTCTTTCTCTTTCTCCATTCTAATTAATATTACAATATAAACAGAAATCGTACAATATAACTATAACACCTAGTTAACAAAAGTATATCTTCTATACTTTTTTATATTGCTAAGCTATTTTCAGAGAAAGTAAATACAAAGTAGCTTTTAATTACAATTTAAATATTTCTTCAACTAGATTATATTTGCAGTTTCTGAATTTGTTATCACAGTATTCTGATATGGAGTTATTTTGTAAACAGGGGCAGTCAAATTTGACAGTCTGTTCCATGACTTTTGTACTGTCTTCGTTTGATTCAGTTTTTTCTAAATTGATATCGAAAATAAAATGCGACGATTCTAGCATTCGACTTTCTCTGTCAATAATTTTCCAAGGTGGATAAACCTTCATGCAACTATTATTTGGAATAGTTAAGGAGCCTACAATTTCAGGAATCGCGATGACTGTGACTTTGTGTGATCCATTCAGTAGAGTACTTAACAAATTACTATCATCTTTAATTATTTCACACTCAAAAAAATAACGGTCGTTGAACGTAGTGATATCTTTAATTGACAAAAGCACAAACTGCTTGTAAATCTTTTGAAATTGTGGTTGCAATATTTGGTAACGCCAAAGACGGTTGAAAGAAGCTGCAGTTCCAATAAGATTTTTCAGTCTATCAAATAGTGAGTTCCTGTAAAAAAATATAATTAATATGAAATTAAAGGGTAATAATTAATTACACAAAGTTGTCACATGTAACGAAAATGTGCAACTTTTTTTACAACAAATGCAAACTTTAATTATTTAATCAAAAAAGTTAAGCTTTTAAAAGAAAAAGTGAATGGAATACAAAAATTGTTATTCTTAAATTTTGTCAAACAAATTTAATCCTAACTTTAATTTTTAATGGACAAAATTATTTTCATTTTAAATTCAATAAATTTTATGCAAAACAATTTTGTAAACTTCTTTGCATTAATTTTTTTAATTTCATTAAGAACATACTTTTGCAATTTCTTCTTTCTTCGGATGCCATCAGCCGTACTGAAATTAAGTCTTGTTCCATTACCACCACTTGAATTTTGTATACTCAATATTGTGCTATCATTGGGTGTTGCTTTTTCGGTACCAGAACCAGGAAATGAATTCTGAGAAATTTGTTCCAAAATTGCAATATCTTTTTTCTCATCCAGTAACTGTACACTATTTTCTACCATTTGTGAAGATTCAATCAAGTCAATCTTCATCTCTGCATCTTCACAATATGTAACATCCGAAACTTGGCTAAAATCTACAATATCTACTTTTCTCACAATTTTGTCATCAAGCTCTTGTGAATATAATTCCTCAATCACAATATTTCCAGCATTAACTTCCTCTTTAAGAAAACTATAATTAGTGTCTACTACAATATTTTCTTTGTCTTCATCTATTTCATATTCATTTTCTATTTCAATTTTTTCAAACTCATTCAAGGTTTTCTCTGTTACTGAGGAAAAATTGATGTTGAATTCACAAGGAAGAGACTTTTTAAATTCAAGAGTGCCTTCATCTTCTTCGATTTGATAAGAAAGTGTCTCTTGATTCTCAGTCGAAATTTCATTTTTTATTGTAAAACTTCTTTCGTTCTTTCTTGACGAATAACGTTTTGAGATAATTACAGGTGATAGTGAATTAGTTTGACTCGTTTGTTGAAATTTGACATCTACAGCAAGGCTGGATATCTCGTGTTTGATTTCAGAATCTACGACACTTTTTCTTTTTCTTTTTCGTTTTGAGGAATACCTTCGTAAAATTGGCGAAGAATTATTTTGGTCTTCAGTTTTTGAAGGAGAGATTTTTGCAGCATCTTCATTGCCATTTGTCGTTTTTTCGTTGACTCTGTATTTGCGTTTTTTAATAACAGGCGTGCTCTCAATTTGGTCAGGTAATGTATCTGCAGAGTCAGAATCTGGTATAACTAAAACCCTGGTTGTCTCAATGAGCCACCGACTAACTTTTTCATGTACGTTGGCTTCATCTTTATTTGAGTTTTGCCATAAAATTTCATGTACGATATTTTTCGTTGGTTCATTGTACTTGTTTATTGTACCATTGGCATATGACATTGATATATAAATAATCTCTTTAATATAATTATGTGAAGCTTGGTTGTAGTTCTTCAAATCCACTGGTGTTTTTCATTCTGCGTTTCTAGAAATAGAAGTTAGGAAATGAAAGTTTTATCTAAAATATTCCTTTGTCAATTTTTTTTTAATGCTTGCCCATTTTAAAAGTAATTTATTGAATTTATAAAGAAACGTTGCAAAATGGCATGTTTTAATATTAAATGTAATATTTCAAAACTTTTTTTTTTTATTCCTTATAAATTAAACTTTGTCTATTTTCAACGTATTGAAGTTTAAAATTTGTTGCAAAATAAATTGCAAACATTTGAATTTGAGTGTACAAAAATATAATGAAATACATTAATATGTATAAAAATAATCGTAGAGGTTATGTCATAACTAATAAAATTAATTATTGGAAAACTCCTCCTCTTCGTCATTGTCACATTTTTAGCAAATTAAGTAATGATTTAACTAATATTCATTATTTATTAAACAATTAAAATTGAGCCTACCTTCTAGACGGTCGTGCATAAAACTTTATAATTTTTTTACAATAAATGCACAAAAACAACAATTTTAATTTTTAATAACATATTAATGTGACATAAACTGACATGTTTAAAAATAATACACTAGTAGGTTAATGAAATTTCGTATACATTATGTAGAAATTAATAAATTACTGTGGAATGTTTTTGTGTACGTTTTAAGACACAAACAAGGAATCCATGGCGTGACTTTGTTCATTACGCGCATGCGCGTTAAATGGCGCGAATATAAATTTTGTTTATTATTCCTGTAGACTTTGATTTTGCTTCTGTTGTTTTTATTATTATACCATTAATTTTCTTATCCTTTTTTTTTATAATAATTATTTACATGGTTATTTTTTCCGCATCATTTGCTTTATTCATATTTTAAGACAATAATTATATAACTTTTAATAATTAACAAGTGGAAAAGAAATTAGTACATATAAAAAGAATTTACATTTTTTATATTTTCAACTTTTGATTTTATTTTCATTCCAAGAAAGCGAATCAACTTGGGTGAAAGATATGCAATGATAAGTATAAAGATGGTTTTCCAGCAACTTTAATTGGGTGAATCGTTCAGACGAAGCACTTTACCGACAAAACTTCTAATTTCTTAATTACTCTGGCATTGACAATATTTATCTGCAAGAACATATATTTATTAGTTAATCAAAGTTAGATTGATGGTTTTTCTTCGAAATCATACTAAAATCGCGGAATTTCTACGTACAAAATTAATATCTCAACATTTGCAAGTATATAATCTACTGAAATTATTTTCTCGTTAATTTATCTATGTTTTTTTGAAAATTGACTTCTCATTCAAATTTGAATTTTAATGTTTTCAACATTTTTAAAATTACTCCTAGTTTTTGACACATCGTGTACAAAAACAAGTCTTGTTTTATTTCCACTTTATTTCTCTCTCTCTTTTTTTTTAGTACGTACACTGTATATTTTCGTGCGCACGAAATACTAAATTTCTTTACATACTCATTCAATCGCATCTATTGTCATGCGCGGTTACAATTCATACATGACACACTACGCGTAGCGCAGGAAACGAATGCTCAACGGTGACAAAACGCCCGACTCGCCGCAAGATGCACCTTCCAGTTTATCCCTTTCTCTTTGTCCAGACGATCATAAGTTTCTGTGATTTCACGACACGAATCAGATAAATCGAAGCGAGCTTTGATCGTTAACTCACAGATTTGCTTTGACTTAAAATATAAAGTGTATTGAGTTCCTTGCTGCAAAAAACTATGTAGGATTCCTACGTAGTAATCCTGCGTTGGAAGCCTACTTAGGATCCTACGTAGGATTATGGCAGTTTCCTACCTAGTATTACTGAATCCCACATAAGAATTAGTACAGAATCCACCACATAATTATTACAGAATCCCACATAGGAATAATTATATCCAGGAAACCTACGTAGTGTTCAGACATCCACAAACCTATGTAGAATTCCACGTGGGAAATATATATATATAAGAATCCTACGTAGGAATCCTTTGTAGTTTTTTGCAGCAGGGTTACGAAAAAGACACCTTGTTGTGATCTAATAAAGAGTTAAAAATAAGTCATTTGAAATGCAAATACAAATTTAAATTTAAATTCAACAAACAAAATTCAAATTATTATTTTTTAAACTAGTTTTTTTATGTGGTACTTGGGCAAGGAAAATGAATGTTTTTCGCACTAGAAAGTTATTGTTAAATGCCAATTTATTGCAAGAAGAGATACAAAATTTGAACTCTTTAGAGAATTCTAACAATAACTACGTTTTACAAAATATAACTTAATATGACATTAGATCGATCATTTTTATTGACAGTATACTACGTTGAACAGTTTCCATAACATAAATACGAATTTAGATGCCCTAAAAAGTCGTTTCTTCAATGTTGCACGCATTGTCGTACGTTATTAGTTTTGAGGTTTTTACAGTCATTTTAGTTACGATCGAACGGAGAAAGGAAAGCGCCACGATGAGACAGATTTTTTTTTGCTATGTTATAGCTCTCGCTTTATATTGGAATCATAAAGCTTTATGTATCACTATCTAAATATTACTCGGACATTTCAATAATCGGATTAAGAACTGATAAATTTTAGAACAAACATAGGTGAGATTTAAAACTTGTTACAACAAAGTTAAATTTGTCATTCCTTTTTGTGTTCGAATACATCCATGGCTTCCCGAAATAAGCCAATCACAGAACTTTCAAGAATTTTCAACGTGCCGGATTTGTAATTGTAATGTTATTCGATTCGATTTTTTAGGAGTTTATTGCTGTTAATATATAAATAAATTATAATTTTTTTTTTTTCAATATTCTGCTTTATCTTTGTATTAAAAGCATGAGAAATTTTATTTGGGAAAAGAAATTTATAAGTATGAAATAATATATAATATATATAGTATATATATTCATGCAATTTCCATCGAGTTTTTGAAATTGAACTCATTAACGTTTTCATTCGTATTTCTTTATCAAAGTTGTATCAAAACATTGCAATGTTTCTTTGTCTTGCTTTGCATGCTTATTAAAAAAAAAGTGTTTACCTGCTTCTCATTATATTCTGAAATATTTTATTGTCAGTTATCCAGTAACTGTCGGGTTGGTCGGTTCGCGTCAAGATTGTCGTTTCGCGTACGAGGTATATGTTTAATTATATATAGGAACTACATACATGGATATATAGAAGAAGAATTTTTGTTATAGAAAGTGAAAGTATTTGTATCAAAAATACTAAATACAGTCATAATTAAATTTTTTCGAAAATCGCTGTTTGATTATTTCGGAAAGCCACAAATACATACACCAATAACTTTAACTTATCAAACGTTTGAATATTTTAAAAGAATTACATTCTTCACAATTATTCATGGAAACATTTTTAGATGTAAAAGTGTATTATTATTTTTTTGTTGCATAATTTTTTTTAATTTTATTTATTTTAATAATGCTAAAGTTTTTTTTTATCGAAATTGTCTTCAGAAAAGTTCTATCGAAATTGTACGGAACCCATATAATGGTCAATTATGTTTATCTCTGTACATTATTTCTCATTTATTCAAGAGAAATATATTTAAATCAAAAACTACCCGACCAATTACAAGGTATAAATCCCACTAGGGCACTACATTTAAACTAGACCAATATCGTTGGTCTAACTGATATTGTTCTCAGTGCACTCGCTCTTGGCAATTACAATCAAAGCCAGCGCACAGAATGGGCTGTACAAAGTGAAGAAAAAAGACAGGAAATAACGACGAAAAAAATTGTTCTACGCGTGCACAATTAAAGTTTAACAAATCATTAAATTTAAATTAATATTTTCTCAAACATAGTTTTTAGAATTTTATTAACAAATATATACGAATTTTGTGTTTCAGAATCGAAGGGATATTCAAATAGGTATTTATATCGAAAAACAAATGAAGATCTATCAACATTTAATACTAAAACGACCGAGCTTCTTGAAAAGAAAATAAATATAATGGATAATAAGTGTATTAAAATGAGAGGTCTTGGCACAAATTTGTGCCAACGGGCGTTCTAGTGTTAAGAAAAAAATTTTATATTTGCTTATATAATTTGGAAAATTTTAAATTTATTACGCTTCTTATTAAATTTGGGACTTAGCAAAAACCATCTTAATGTTATAACAAATAGTTATCTTTTAAATTATTGTTCCTTAATTATCTGTTAATTGTCTGTTAACTTTATCTGTACGGTATAAAATTTGCTTTTTTAAAACTATCATCAAAATTTATTACGTATGACAGTAAAACATCTTAATGAAATAGTATATAGTTTTTGTTATCAAAGAAGCCGCTTTGACCTGAAATAAGAAGATCAAAAACCTATCTTCTTTTTTCCATGTCAAAGTAGCCACGCATTTTTGCAATGTCCCAAAGTTGTTTTTAAGCATAATAATCTTTTTTTTTTTCTCTGAGTGAAACAAAAATCTTCATTTATAAAAATGAACAGTTTTTTAAACAACAAAAACAAACGAACAAAACTGAGTTATACCAAATGCTACGATGAAAAAGCGAATATTTAAAGGGGGCCAAAAAACTTTGTTGATGCATGCATCGAAATCCAAAGCTTTCGAAACTCGGAAGATCAACCCTGCGAAATTTGGCCCTCTGCCGGCTAGTTTACGTCGGTTTGATGCCCTCGCTAAAAAGTAGCCAACCTATTAAAAAAAATAAATCTGCAAACACGAAGGCACGGGCAATTACCGCGCGTAGTGTCGAGGAACCCCCTTTTATATTAATAGTCGAGCGACTGTGCGGCTGATGGAGAGGCTCCGAGGGAAGCGCGAGCGAGAGGGCCAATGCCGCGGAAGCGAGACGGCCTCTGCGGCTTTTGATCGGGGATCCGCCGCGGACCGGAGGGGGACTTCAAGTGATAGATAGGAGGACGGCAGATGGGATCCCGCGGGGCCCCCTTTCGCGTTCCGCCTCAGTTTCAGTTCGCGATGGAGCTCACTTGCTTTGCCTAGGACCGTGTCTATTCCGCGCGGCACGGGTACCGGCCATTCCGCAAAACTTAACGGGGGACCGTCGTAAAAGGGGGCATCAACGTGAGGGGGGCGCCACGCGGAAGTTGAACACGGGAAAGCGGAAGTGCGGCTTCGACGGTCTAGGAAAGGGGCGCGAAATTAGGAAAGGATCGCGAAATCCTAGTGACCTAATCCGCAACTTGTCCCATTCTGTCCGGAGTTGTCCGACCTTTTTAGGTCCTTCGATTTTACCCATCCTTCCGGTTATTTTTACGTGTAACTCTTCCGACTTTTAGTTCTTTCGACTTTTAGTTCTTCGTGTCTAGTCCGTGGGCTTTTTTTTCGTACCATCTTTAGATTTACGGGTGATTTTTCGCGAGTGCAATTATTCGTCCTGGTCACCTGTTGACGCTCCACGTGGCGATCTTATCTGGTCGCGAAAGTGATCGTTCACATGCGGAAGTTGATGGTTCGAAAGAAGAGGAAAGATTGAAAAACGGGGTACTAAGTGGATACTGGGCTCAACTTAACGATGACGTTCGTATTAATTTCTTTAAGTTGGCTTTTAGTTTTTGTAAATAAACGCCAAGCACGTGCTGGTTGTGTGTTACAAAAGATAATAGAGTGTTTTTGTTCGTGTGAATCGTGTTCGAATCGTTTGTGACAATTTCGGTATCAGTTTTAGTAGGAAATTGATCTTTGGATCTAATATAGTTATTTCAATGTGAAAAATTGTAAGACTTTTCTAGTTAGGAAGGTTTCTGAATGACATTTTAAATTTGTTTCCGTGCAGGATTTTTTTCTTGATGGTAATGAATATGTTTAGAACATTCTCTGAATATTATTGAATGCCACTGTTAAGAGAAATACGTGTAGAGAAAAGTTATATAAAAAATTACTAAAGTTTATTTAATTCAATTGCTACCGTGTAAGGCGTACGTAATATTTCTATATCGTTATAAAATTTTCAATACAAGCTATAAAATTGTGTTCTGAGTTCTAAAAAATAATACAATAACAATAATGACATGATTTGTCGTACTTATTATACAAAAATTATATAATATTAAAAAATTATGTAATACATCTTATATTAGATATTTTTATAATATAATAGTTATGTTTCACATCATTCACTTAATATAATATTTTTATTCAGAAAATTAATTTAAAATTAAAATTTAGGTGCTTTGCATATCAGTGTTGAATTTAAATATTCCTCTTTTACCAATTATTTATCTATAAAAAAATATTCATGTAAAATGATAAAAAGATATAATTAATTAATCAAAATAATTTCTCGATTAAAAATATGATACAAGTTATATTTATTATTCTTATCAATTCATGCTGTACACTTTTATCAGTCGTTACACTTTATCGATTTAAACCGTAAGTCCGATTTTCCACCGCGATTTTCATTCAAGATTGACCGTAGAAACTCGGTTGAAAGATAAAATTTCGTTTCGCTCGTTGAATGTTAACACACTCCAAGTATCTCGAGAATCGCGTTAATTGTTCAGTGATAAAGGCAATTCATTTCAGAATGCGATAAGTTATTATTAGAATTTCGCAATGGTGATTTGTTTACATGTTGGCTGGCGCGAATCATTAGCGAGGCTTTCGCGCGGATCGTCAACCTTTTTCCGTCGGAAAGCTAGCAATTTTCGTGACACCGTTTAAGCGCCATAACTTATGCGCATGCGTTATTAATACCATGCGCGAGCATTATGATAAAAACACTTTTAAATGTTAATACTGCCTGACACCTTTCCTTCATTTTTTCCTTGTTTTCATGTAAAAAAATATACAACGGATTTACCTTTTTTACTCACGTTTTCGACCGTTGTGTATTGAGCGATTTAATGTTAAATGGACTAAAAAAAATCTTGAAAAGTGACAAAGAAATGATGAAAAAATGTGGAACGGAAAATACGAATTGTTAAGACCAAATAATTAATCATAAAAAAGGAGGAAGAAAGAAGTCGTGGAAAGTGAGAATAATAGGGACAAAAATGGTCTATCGATTTGTCACAAGGAACTAAATATAACAAAGCGTGATAAATGTCTTGATCCGTTGAATAGCATGAAATCAAAGTTTTCAAAAAGTTATGAATATGATAATTCCATTCACAACTGCTCCCATTCGTAAACAAGGTCCCGCTCATTTTCCCCGTTTATTTAATTCAGAGTTCAAGTCAGTTATTCGGACGAATTAATTTATTTAAAGAACTCAGACATTTTTACATTTAATTAAATTTAATGCCCCTTACGTCAAATTTCTTTTCATTTCGACGTCACTCCCTTTGCATAACTTCAATGCAAAGAAGTTTAGTTTCACGTTAAATATATTTTTAGAATAATAATTCATTGGAAGTAGAACATTTTTTCAGATTATGTCTTTTAAATTGAGAAAGAGTAAATGAATTTCAACAATAATTTTTAAATAATAATAGAATTTAATTTTGTATTGTGAAATCTGACGTAAGTTGAAGTTAAAGTAGCATTTGAAAAATATTTTTTTAAATTGAATATAGAGGTAAATAAATAAATAAATAAATGAATTTGTATTTTATAATACAATTTGGAATTCAGGTTAAGACTTTAAGTCACTTTGAACTGAATTTCACCAATTTATTTCATTGTGAATGTGATTTCACTTTTTATTAACTTTGTATACTTAAAACAATGTCGATCAAATAAACTTAATTTTTTAAATGTCGTTAGAGTAACTCGAAATTCGAATTTGAACTTATACGGATGATTGTTATTTAACTTTTAAAATCAATGCATCCCTTTAATCTGCATTACAATTCGCGAAGAAATTAGCCCGTGAAATAATGTTCGTAAAAACACGTGAGTGAAGAAAAGGGAGGATAAATAGTCGCGTTCGTCCATAAATAAGTGAAGGAAGATTAGATAACGGCGAGAAAACTTCGCGGTCGAACAACTTCTAAACGCCTGTATCAATCATGATGTTATCGCAGATTAAATAATAATATTAAACAAACACGTTGTCAATGAAAGAATAAAAACTAAAGAGCGAAAGCTGAGCTAGACAAAACTGTCTGTATCTTCTGACACTTTTTTTCATCCCTGGTACACGTGGCAATTTTACGAAATATCAGTTACTATTCATTATTTTGATCAATTTTTTCGGTAAAATATATAAATAAAGAAAAAAAAAATAATAAAAAGTGGAAATTAATCAAATACAATTGTTACAATTAATAAATGATAAAAATGCTAGTTGAAGAAATGTCACATAATATTACATTGTGGACTTTTTCGAGTGACAATTTAAATAACAAAAAAAAAAAAAAAAAAAAAAAATAATGGCAGAGTCATGCGATATCATCAAGTTTGAAGGCGACTTTATTGTGACAATAAAGTCGAAAAGTTTTGCGCCGGCGAACGCCACTGGTTCACATGACATTAAGCGCCATAATTGCATTAAAAATGACACTGAAGTTAACAAACAAAACTCGCAAGCCAGTAAAATTGCGGGCGTTTATTTTTAACACGCTGAAACGTTAACTGCAATTGAAACGCGCTTGTTTTCTTTGCTCCCCCACCTTTTCGCCCCGTAAGCTCCTCCCCCTCTTCAGTTTTCTTGCCACGCGGGATTCGCGTTTGTGGACTTTTCTCCTTCCGCATCGTTTCCATTCAATTTTCCAAAATCAACAGGAAAATTGGAAAGTGCGTCGTCCAATTCTAAACCGAAATTGGGGCAGTGGGTCATTTGAGGGATAACCACTCAGACAAGCTGCTTTTTTTTACTATAAAATTCCTTTTCTATTTTTTTCTTCTTATCCGCGTTCGCCTCCCTCTTCCTAATTCTTTTTTTAAATCCTTTTTCGCTTATCAGTTTCGAAGTTTTCTCTCGTCCTTTTGTTTTCGATTATTGAATGAGAAAATTTGATGACGCAAGGCCCGGCGACCGAATGACGTAAATAAGGCAAGCACCGAAGGCGAAGGCAAAGTAATGTGACATTGTTTGCACGCATGACGTCACGTGTAATTGTAACTAACAGTAAGAGAGACGTGTCATGCACGCATGCACTTTACCTCCATGCTGCGCGCGAAACAAGAGTCTAGGATTACGAGCCGAGGCAAGTGACGAAATTCGTCTTTCATCGCAAATTCTGGCGTTCGATTTTTGACAGCGTTAGTTAGTAATAGAAACACAAATATTTTTTACATCTATTTATTTATTTTTTGGCCAATAAGTAAATAATTAAATACAAAAAAATTAATAAAGCGCTTGTTCTAGAATGAATTAAATTCCTTTGAATATATTTCACAAAACAATAAATGTGTGAAAAAGTATTAGAAACTCGGTATTCCTTTCTGCCGTGAAATTCATTACTTGAAGCTGATGATTTATTGATATAAGCTTCTAATTGAAATAATTATTAACGACGCCACTGTTGCGGAACGTCTGGAGACCTGAAATATGAAGACGATACACAAAATTAGAACGTCGATTTTATGAAGGTGGAATAAGTCGATCACACTATATCACGTATTATTAAATTAGTACCTTATCTGTAACTAAAGCACTTCGAAAGCTGTGTAAAATTGATTAGCCAACATTAATCATGTATCAGAAAAAGCAAAATAATTCAATTTTCGTCAAATAAGAAACACAATAAATTGCATCTGGTGGAATTACAAGAAAAAAGAACTGTTGACTACTTTTCTTAATGACAGCGATGCAATCGATACAGAAGAAAAGGGCATTTAAAAAATTTGTTAAAATTTTGGGCATTTTAAAATTTTATGTCTTTTAAATTGGAAATTTTGAAAAGTCCTAATCTTCGACAAACTAATAATTTTATTTCTTTCACTAGAGGACAAATAATAAAAGAAAAACAATAAATAGAATAACAGAGAACCAATAAATGTTTTCTTTTTTTTAGTTGAATGTTATGAAATAGTGAGGTAATGAATATTAACATTACAGAATATCAATTACCATTGAGTAACTTAAACTAACAAAACCGATTACCAGTTTTGCAAAAAAATAGTTAAATTATTCTATTATCGAATTATCATATTATTAAATTACCTTATATTAAATTATTATTAGCAATGAATTCAAAGTCCAATTTCCCTCTAACTAATAATACAATAGATCCGCAAAATCTGGAAAATCCTTCCCATATTACTGTTGACTAAATAGCTCGAAAAGTATTTTCATGATGATGTGATAATATTTCTCCTCACAGGTATAAGCGCAATTGCATATACGGCTGTTCTGTTCTTAGCGAATCTTCAAATATATAAACCAGAATGTGATCCTGGTGCATTATTTGAATGAGGCTCGCCACGCGGTCACTACGTCTCGGTGTGTCACACGACAAGACTGAATGGATCCGAGACGAATTGGCGTCTCCATTCAGACCCCTGATCTTTGGCAGTGACAACGAGCCGTCAAACCCGCACCTCAATCAGCATGCGAGTCACCCGTTCGACATCATCGTTTCCCAGCTATTAAAAAGGCAACGCGCATCTTTCTGATCCACCAACAAGGATACACAACTTCATCCAAATAGACTCTCGCAAGACAATCAGGTGCGTCGCACATTTCTTTATCGTAAGAATAATTCACTTACCCTAAATCCATTTTTTCGATGCATACATATCCACTGTCAGCACTTCGAAAAATTACTACGTTGACATGAATCAGTTGCAGTACAGCGCTAAGAACATTTTACCGTGATGCAACGATCGGATTGTTTTTCTGTTTCGCTTTTCAGACACTTATGGTAATAAAATTTTTTTGTCTAAAACAATCCGATCGTTGCATTACGGTAAAATGTTCTTAGCGCTGTATCACAACTGATTCCTGTAAACATAGTAATTTTTCGAAGTGCTGACAGTGGATATGTATGCATCGAAAAAATGGACTTAGGGTAAGTGAATTATTCTTACGATAAAGAAATATTGCGATGCACCTGATTGTCTTGCGAGAGTCTATTTGGATGAAGTTGTGTATCCTTGTTGGTGGATCAGAAAGATGCGCGTTGCCTTTTTAATAGCTGGGAAACGATGATGTCGAACGGGTGACTCCACATGCTGATTGAGGTGCGGGTTTGATGGCTTGTTGTCACTGCCAAAGATCAGGGGTCTGAATGGAGACGCCAATTCGTCTCGGATCCATTCAGTCTTCCCGCGCAGAAAAAAACGTGTGGCACATCGTGACGTAGTGACCGCGTGGCGAGCGTCATTCAAATAATGCACCAGGATCACATTCTGGTCTATATATTTGAAGAATCGGTAAGAATGCAACAACCGTATATCCAATTGCGCTTGCACCTGTGAGGAGAAATATTATCACATCATCATGAAAATACTTTTCGAGCTTTTTCGTAAACAGTCATATGAGAAGGATTTTCCAGATTTGCGGATCTACTGTATTATTAGTTAGAGGGAAATTGGACTTTGAATTCAATGTTAATAGTTATTTGATAGGACTTTGAGTTCAATGTGAATAATTTAACTACTTTTTGCAAAATTGGTAATCGGTTTTGTTAGTTTTTAACACCAAATCTGTTTATTTCAATTTGAGTCATTTATGGTTTATAAATGTTTCTTTTTCCTATGTATTTATTATTTCTGATTTCGGAAGCTTAAAATAGAAAGTTTATTAATAGAATGAAAAACGAAACATCTTTTTTTGGCACGGCTCTAAATTCATTTTACCTTGCGAAGACTGTTTTAATGTACATCTATGATGACTTTATGATTTGGTATATCGATTAATAATGAATGATTTTTTTACCATATTTAACAGTAATAAATATATTACAAGAATTTCATATTTCATGCCAAAAACATATAATATGTTAATTTTCAGTTAAAATTTGACCATTATCTCTGTAAAGTCGTGAAATAAGCCGTTCACTTAAACGACAATACAACTGCTCTGAGTAACGAACCTGTTGTTGCAACAGATTGAATTCGAACCACTTAGTTCTATCAAGTCATTTCCCTAAACCAATAAATTAAAATCTCGCCATGTAATCACTGTACAAACGACTTTGGAATCAATTTAACCCTGTGACTAATAAAGTTCCCTAATTTCCCTTCAATTTAATTTCAATTAGTCATTCGAGTAATCATTATTGAAATACTGGGTGAGCATTGTGAGTTTAAAAGGCTGAAGCTACGAAATTGTTTGATTTAGTCGCTCTGAAACTTTTCGCGAAAT
Organism: Aradophagus sp. ZL-2020; assembly: GCA_022817685.1. Classification (NCBI taxonomy): domain Eukaryota; kingdom Metazoa; phylum Arthropoda; class Insecta; order Hymenoptera; family Scelionidae; genus Aradophagus; species Aradophagus sp. ZL-2020. The sequence goes on along the minus strand of JABFOV010000465.1, from coordinate 17,818 downwards.
TGCGCAAGATTTGTTATTAATTCCCTCATAAGTTACAATCTGACTTTGTCCTTTAAAGCGCGTTAAATTAAACAAAAAAAGGTAACTGCTTCGTTTCTTTGGAGCACAAAAGATTGACGGAAGTAATTGGAAAGTAATACGTTGAAAGTAGCCGTTGATAAAGGATCGATGGTTATTAAGTGTTGTGAAGTATAATTAAGAAAACACCGCTGATGAGTTCTTTGTAATAAGTAGTTATCGGAAATTTATGTAGTGAAGAATTTGTGTGTGTATAGGCGGGTTTAAATTAAAAAATATTATAGTAAAATGAAAATTTTAGACGCTTTCTGTGTAGCTACACTCTTAAAAATAATCGATTAATTGTAGGAAAACTGTATTCTAAACACAATTACATTTAATTTTAATAGACATGTGCTTTAAATAACCAGAATTAATTAAAACATAAATTTTGAGCACTTTTATAATAAAGTGATAATTCTTTTATGATATAAAGATATCTCTTGATCATAATCGGATTTATTCTTGTAATGAATGGAATTATTTTTAAAAGGTTTTTGGTGCACCGATCGTTTGCGCTGACAACGCGGACTCTTAACTTAACCTATATTATTTACAAGTTTCAGTGTCTCAAACAGATATTAAGATTAATAAAAAACTAACTGAAACAATATTTTAATGTATCATTTAAATGTTGAATAATATTTTGAATTTTATAATGACATATTTTTATTATTACACATTTCTATATTCTACTTATAAGAAAACTCGGTTTTAATAGATTTTATTCTTATAGTAACCGGAATTATTTTTGTCCAAATTTTTAGCGGAAAATCTTATGATAAGGATATTCCGACTATGATAAGTAGATCGTTTTAAGAGTGTAAATAAATAACTATAGAAAACAAGAAAAAAAAATAGTAGAAATGGGAACGAAAAAACATTTGCGAAGAAAGTGAAAATTAAAAGCAAACCTCAAATGAAATTTTTTGTCAACAAATGAAGCAAAAAGACGCGCAACGTGGGACCACAAAAGTGTTTGCGCGCGGCTCATCGGTGGTGTTATCAAGAGCACGTTCGTGACAAGAATTGCATCGGTCCGAGCACTGTGTTTGCACGTTGCTTTGCTGAAACCTGCGCAGCCGATACGCCCGCGGAGTTTATTAGGCGGCACAGGTCACTCGTTAAGTTCTCACGACACGCGGCTGACGTTCTCTCGCGCTCCTCCGGCCGCGTCGTCTACGTTCTTTCGCCGAGGCTGTCAAATCCGGACCATGAGTGTATCGTGTTTTGCCACGCCAGCGCCCGTTGAGGAAGCCGCGAGAAAACGCGTAGCGCGCTTCACCGAGGCATACCACCGTTGCCCGAGGTCAGTTTTCGACAATTCGATTACGATCTCCGGTCCCTTTTTTCTTTTCAACTTCTTGCTCTTTCGCCCGATTTACTCAATCATTTTTATATGTATATAGAAAATAAATTTGGCGCGATAAAACGTTAGTTTACAGTACAAATTGATACTATCAATAAAATACTGAGATGAAAATGTTTTTTAAACTTTTGAATACTTCTCAGTGGATCAGCTAAATAATTTTACACAGAAAGAAAGTTTTTTTCGTAAATAAGTAAATCAATGTATAGAAATGTTAAATCGTTTGTTAAATAAAAGCTAAAATTAATGTAAATTTTCAACCAACTGTCACAAATTTGGTCGAAAATGAACATCATCAAAACCAATAAAATCACGTAAACACCATCAAAGTTGTCTGTTTTGAAACTGAAAAGGAAAATCATCGTAAAATTCCAAACTTAATTGAATTTCATTTATACGAAATATATTGTATAGGAATATATGAAATTATCTTAAGGTTCAATTTTTTTTTTTACTGAATAAAATTCTTTTCATACATTTTTATTGCCCTGTTCTTCATATGTACATTTTTGTAATCCTATTCCCTACTTTATCCCTGTCTTAAAAGTAATACTATTTTTATAATTAGATGCTTAAAAAATACAGTAATTGAATAATCGAAAAGATAAGAAAGGCATTCAAACTTGAAACTCGTTTTCTCGTTTGGAATATAAACGATTATTTTTAGAAGTCTAAAAATACGAACAATAGACGAAATGTGTGAATTTATTATAAAATTACGTAAAGAAATGGACGCACTCATCGTTTCGTGCAACATCGTTTAATTAACATTGCGTTTTTGACGTACGGTCGATTTCTTCGGCTTATACATTTTGAGCATTGATTGCAACCCGGCGTTATAATTAAAAATGATTTAAAGTCGCATGAAAACTGGAGCGACGTTAAATTTTCCGCTTTAAGTTAATACGCGCGAATTCGTTAATCGCGCGACGTACATTCCGCCAGGCGATTGCATCAATTTCGCGAACCGTGTTTTATTGTTTCAAAAGTTTACTGATTGACAGATTGTAAATCGAAATTATGACCGATCATGTTATACAATTTATGAAAGTACAAGCAAAAATAAATTTCTAGAAAGCTTTGCCAACATTTTGTTTATTATATTTCGCAAAAGAGTTGATTAAATTGTTTTTTCAAACGCTCTGGGATAAATAAATTGTTAAAGCAACAATACTAATAAAAAAAGAGACTGTTGATGCAACACTGTGAACCGTTAATGTAACATTCTTAGATTGTATTAAAAGCTATTTTATGGATAGGTGGATAATTATTAAATTCTTAATAATTATTATTATGGATAATTATTAAATTATCAATAATTATTATTATGGATAATCAATTCGGATAATTCAATGGAATATTATGGATAATTCAATTCTCAATAATTCATATTTTAACTTTAATACGTTTATGTTGAAACAACATGACATTGTATTCAATTTGCCATTGTTATCATGTTAATGCAACATTTTTTTTACAAGAATTTGCAATAATTTTCTTTTTTTTTTAATTTTGTTGTACGTGCAGACCGGGAATGAAGTATGTACAAGTTCTTCAATATAATTTCATAATCTTTTTTTTTTTTTTTTTTTAATAGCGTTTGCAATTAAAATGAAAATTAATTTCCGTAAAAAATTCTTAAGTAAAATTGATCTGTTTTACTTTCTTTGTCGCATCGATCTTCGCTCAATGCTTGACGCGTTTCGTACATCGTTTCGCGCACACCTCTGATACGTTTCAATATCTACAATTCGAATTACGCATTTGAAAATACCTACAGTTTGTTTTATGATTTACGTCAATGGTTTTACGGTCCACGCAAGTGCTTTACGATGCAAATTACAAAAATTTATTCTTTTATGATTTTAAACTTTTACGATGAAAAAGTATAGAAATTTTTAATCTTTGCTTGTTCATCAAGTGGCATACGATTGACCGCGGAGACTCATTTTCAATGCCGATCATAACTTAATTAGTCATAAGATCATTAGATCATAACTTAATTGTTTTTATAAATTTTCTACTCATACGTTTACGAAGAAAAGGGAATAAATTTTCAAATTAATCAAATAACAATATTAATTGAATTGCAAATAGATCGATACATTGAAAGTTGGCCACACATACGTTTTTTATATTATTTTGTGATTACAAGTAATCTAAACTTAAATAAATTGTTTAATTTTATCTCGTTACAAAAATCAGTAATTAAATTTTAAACATTACACGCAGAAAAAATAAATTGGAAAAAGTGCTATATATTTCGGGAAGCCACAGAGATAATCGATTATATATTTTTTTAGCAGACTGAGTCTGCTGAAAAAATCTTGTAAATACTGAAGAAAACTAAAAACTGAAAACATTTTATAAATGTAATTGAATAAATGGTTCAATGAGTAACTGTATATGTTGAATATGCACAAAGAGAAAAGTTTTGTTGAATCTACAAAAATCTGGTTGATTTAAGATAATTTTGGTCAATTCAAGAAAACATTTTAACAAAATTTTCGTAAAATTAACAAAATGTTTTCTCCGTGTGCTAGAACGAATATGTTGAATTGAATATGTTAAGTTAATTATGGTGTAATAAATACGTTTAACTGAATATATCGTATAAAATATTTTGGGACGAATATGTTGAATTGATATTCGGAATTAGTAGCAGAAACGAAACTGGAACAAAGGCTAGATTCATAAGAAATTAAGACGATAAAAAAAAACTACGAAACTGTAACGCATCGCGATGACGTCGTCAGCTACGTTGCTGGAACTAGTCGTACAAACGTACCCCTTTCGCTGGGTGATACGCACCAACGCGTTCTCATTCATGCTTTCCTTTATCGGTCGCTCGCTTTCACGGTCGGCGTCTTGCGAAAACCAATTTGCGGTATGCATGCACGCACAAAGGGATTATCGCCGTTAAAAGGCGCACTCGAATGACCGCCTAACGAGATTCACGCTTAGTGCGTCGCGATTTTCGTTATTCTCGCCGATACGAACGAGAGAAGATAAGGCAGTTGTATCGCCGTAATCCCGTCTTGCAAGCGTCACGAGCTGCGATATTATTGCTTATGATAATCGTACTGCAAAAACAAGTCTTTTGTTTGACGACAGAAACAGTTGGCGAAATTCGTATTGACTTAAAAGGGTTCCCTATCAATTGAATAGCTTTAATTTTATCGGATGGAGTTATGCAATGAGGGAAGAAGAACCCTTTTGTGTCACACAAACGAACTTTTATCTTAATAGATATTTTTAGAAATGTACTGAACAAAAACAAATGTCAATAATTTCAATAATATTTTAACGAAATTCGTATTGATTTAAAAGAATTCTTATTTTATTGTGTTTGATTAAGTAATCAAAATACAATATTTTGTTAAACAAACGATTTTTTATGCAAAAATATATATATTTAAAACTGATACATTTTTACAAATGAGTGGCTGACTTAACTATAAATATTTTTTGAATAAATGTTAATTGTTTTAAAAGAATATTTTTATGATAAAATGTATATTTTTTAATTAAAAAGGTTACGTTTTTAAGAAACGAAATCTTTATATATCAACAATTTTTGGTTCTAAAAGGTATTTTTAAATAGCTTTGAAGATATTGTTGATTCAACAAACATTAAAGAGGCGAGGAGATTATCAATTTATGAGTATCCGTTTCAAGTCAATTTAATTTTCGTTGCTGAATTTATTTCCAAAAAAGCGAGCCTGAACATTAACGATGTGTTCGAAATAAAATTTAAAAGATTCTCGCTGTTAATTTGTTAACATTATCTGACATCCGCGTATGCGCACCAGAAATCTCCTTTGTTTACTTTTTTTTTGAGTTGCCATTTTCCATGCGATAAGCACTCGAAAATGCTGATGCACGCTCTGCGTGATTATGATTGACGTTATAGAAAAAAAAACAAAAATAAAAAAAAAAAAGAAATCAAATATCATACATTTATATTCTTAGAAAACTAAATCCTAGAGTCAAGAATTAATAATCATTATTTCTTAAGTCTAAGATTCACATTTTTGATTTAATATTAAATCGTTTTAAAATCGGAGCGAGAGTAATTTAAAAAATATATAATACGCGAATAAATTCCCGCTAAAAAAAGTGTCAGCTGGCTAGTATTAGTCTGGCAAAAGTCTGACATTTAAATGCGAGCCAGACTTGTGTCAGATGAGCGCCGTATCATTGCCAGACTTCGTAAGTCTGACAAGAGTATGGCATGCGTCTGGTATAGGTTTGGCTCACGTACAAATGCCAGACTTTTGCCAGATTTATGCCAGACAGCTTGCGACAATTTTATTTTCACGTGGTTTATATTAAAGACAGAATTGTATCATGCGAGCTTTATAAAAGTTAAATTTAAACTTTTTTTATACAATAGCTTTGACTTTGTTACAACTATTTCGTGTATTTTTTTTTTTTTTTTTTTTTTTTGAATTAATAAAATATATACCTTAAATTAAAAAGAAGTTTTAATTTTCTGGTAACTCAACAGCAAAATTTCATATAAATTTTATTATGAATGCAAACACGATTAAAGTTCGATTAAAGTTAAATAAATTCCGAACGATACTGACGAGTGGATTTCACTACAGCATGTAACGGGAGGTCGGAGGCCCATGTCGTGCCTTGCCGTTCGTTATTTATTTTTATTTCCCGATCAATTTTATAACTCGCTTTGGAAAAAACGCGTCCCGCCCTGCGGGCTTTTGAAGTTTACTTTGAACTGCGTTTATTTAAATTTTAAGGCAAAAACAAATAAAATTATTTGATAAAAAGTAGTACACGCATACGAGGAGCTGATTTTGTCGGACTTACTTATTCCCTTTGCCGTGAAATGTCGATTCTTTTGACAAACGAATGCGAGTTATTTAAATTCGCATAAATTCGGATTGTTTGATGTGGTAATAAAGTTATTTTTATGAAATCTATCTCTTAATATTAAGGTGATTCTTTAAGCTATTGTCACTAGATTAGTGTTTTTTCAAAATAACGTTGTTAAAATGAATAATTATGCAAAATAATTTTTGCATTTTTAATGGAATATTGGCAATATTAATATAAATATAATCCAGCAATTGTATCACTTTGGGAGAATGTTTTTTATTTTGTAAAAAATTAATTCTTTTCTTTTGTTCGAATAGCAGAAACCGCCACAACTTTTAAGGTGGAAAAAAATGCTTTGGCAGTTACACAGTGGACAATTATTTAAGAAATTGTGATTTAAACTGCTAGAACCATTCTCCCTTTGTCAAACATTGGCTGGATTATCTTTAAAAGTTTTAATTTTATCATTAGAAATTGTAATTTGAAAAAATACTAACTCCGTGACACCAGATCTGAGGAATCACTTTAAGACTTTATAACTATTTGACAAATAATTGATTTGTGCATCAATTGTTTAATTGTTCAATCGATTGATTCACTTTATTCAATCAATTAATTTCGATACTTAAGTAAAATTGCTATAAACTATTTTAAATAAGATTTTGTACGGATAAAATGAATGATTTAATCGATTAAATAATTGTGCCAATTAATTCGTTTACCATTCAATGAATTTGAATGAAGTTCATGTACGAAAACCTCGATGAAATTATTATCATGCCATTTATCATTCCATTAATCGACGAAATTTTGATCAACTGATTTATATCATCTCTTTTTAGAGTTATATTTATTACCCATATTATCAATTACCAATTACCAATATAATCATTACCAATATTACCAATAAATTTTCGCCGACAACGTCATCATTAAAGTGATTTTTAATGGAATAACATTTTTCGCGCGAATCCTTCGTTGATACTCCCTTTAATTTAAATCTTTTCTATTTTTCAGTTTGTCAATAGCGACCTCGAATTAAAATGCCATTATATTTTGTCGAATATCAAATACGAAATAATTTGTTGCTCTTGAATGCCTCATACATATTTCATCATTAAATTGTACTTGGTGTGGAAATTAACATTTTGAGTGCAATTCATACACGATTGACAATATTTAATCAATGAAATCATTATTGTTAACTCAACTTTTAATTTCATATTGTTTTACACGCGGCACTATGTTAACTCCAGATTTTGTTGACATTTTTTTAGACGCCGATATGGATACCAAAAATAATAACGTATTGAAAGATGACAAAGAAAATTATTAATCGCGACGGTTTACTATCTATAAATATCGATATCTATGTTACCGAATGAAAAGGAAATATCACTTGCTTCGTGCGTTTTATATTCCGTAATATTGTAAAAGTTTAATAAAAATTCGTTTCATCAAAATTGTTTGCTTTTGTGGCAAGCGATAAATTATTTGATGAATAGAAGTAAAAAGTTGATGTCAAAAGGATAAAAGAAGAAAATGTCTTGCTAACAAAAAGTAAATGTCTCGACAGGGATTTAAATTAAACAACGACATGAAAAATTACTTTTCGGAATACTGATGTATAAAATTAATTGAATATAAATTTTCTTATCTTCTTATTACATTTACATATCGAAGCCCTGATTAATTTTCAAGGAAAGCCAAAGAAACTTGGCTTTTCTTGGAACAGTTTTCTATTAAATACCTGCCTCTTTTTATAAGATAAAAGAAATCTTTTAATTATTAAGAATTTTATTATGAAAGTTATATGATTTTTACTTTAATCCAAAGTATGCATCTATTTTAATCTAGATTCGTTAAAAATCTCTTTTTTTTTCATTACTACGATTATCTATCTCTTATAATTATCCACTATGGTCATTGTCATCTTTGTTAGTTTTAATACTCACTTTTTTAACGTGAAATGTGTCTTTTGTATTACTGCATGTAAATTGTAATTGACCCAATTGCACTAAAAAAAGTGGTAAATTTATGATAAATATCATTGCGATAACTGTATTTTTAACTACTTCTCTCCTTCAAATATGAAATCTACTATGATCACAATAGCTACGGTCGCAGGCAATTTTTCTTCTTACTTGAATAAAAAAGTGTTAATTTCACTGTAAATTAAATCATAATGTTATTTATCTCAAGTAGTAAAATTTGCAATGGTTGTAGTCGATTGCTATCAATTTAGTAAAGTCGCATTCAATGAAACTACATTTATGAGAACTAAAACGAAAAACGTAAATAACAAAAAATATTAAATTGAGCCAATCTATAATACGCTACGTCTTCCTTTTCTGTTGCAGAATCCTCAACGCAAGGCCGTGAATCCAGACGACCCGAGTCAGCAATGACCTTCTGCGGCGAGCTGGCCGAGCGAGTGTCGAGGACGAGAACCCCCGATGTCTGATCGCGAGTGCCTCAATCTCAAAGCGGAAGCAGTGACCTGGTCTTGGGCCGTGGGAAATCGCGATGTCCGAAGTCCGCGGGTTTGACCGTCGGGCAGGTACCGGGCCCGGCACGATAAGCGCGGAAAATGCGTGGCCAACGATGCCACCCTGCCACCGATGTGATCCAGCTTCTGAGAGTTGAATCGCGGCGCAGTTATGCCGACCGTGGCGCGTCTCGCAAGCATTAGCCAATGAGAGGCTGCAACTGTTGACCGCCGTTGTTGTCATTGTCGCGAACTGTTAATCGCCGGTTCGCGCGAGTGAGAAAAAGAGGGCGACGAATCGACGAAAAAAATAGGGAGGTAGAGGGTAGAAGGGAACAGGTGTCTGAGCCGAGAATGCGCGGCGGACATGCAGTCGTGTAATTCAAGGTGTGCCGTCGTTTCTTTCGCATCGGAAAGATGAGCTCCATAGACTTCGACGAGGTGCTGTTACACGTGGGAGAAAAAGGCCGATACCAAAACATCATGTACTACTTGCTCTGCATACCTGCCACCCTCCCGGCCGCCTTTCTGGCTTTCTCGCAAGTACGATCATTCGCAAGAATCAACGACTTATTTTATGTTTCGCTAACATCATCACTGAGTTATCCAAATAGATTATAACAATTTTACAACTTTTATTTCAACGATATAAGTATCTTAATAGAAAACAACGATGTCTTTAATTTACTCAATTGCTGTCTAAAACTCAACCCCACCAGTGTCTCGTTTGAAAATTCGAATGTCTTAATTTAAGATGCATTTGTCCTAGTGCTTTACAATGTAAACATTTAATTTTATTAAATTAAAGCATGATAGTTGTGTTGGAATCACATAACATTTTTCTCGATAAATTAACAGATTTTCTAAATGTTTATTAGTACTGTGCAACAACATTTTTCACGCCCTAATTAGTAGTTTATATACTTGAGTTGCATTGCTGATGAATTCAGTCTTATGTTCTTCGGTAGTATTTGCAAGTATACAAAAATGTATAAATACTACATCTTTTTGTAATCTCCTGGAATTAAAGTGGAATTTGATTTGAAGAAATTCCACAAATTTTCTCTTATATTATGTAAAGTTTAAAGTAAAGTTAATATCTGTGAAATCAAATTCAGTAACAACAGTGAGTTCTATGAAATGTTTTAAATTCTTCTTTCTATCTAATCAAGATTTAGATTTAAAAAAATGAGTGAAAAAATAAATTCAATAATCAATTAAAGCATCAGTCATCTACACAAATATTTGATACCGAAGATCGATATTTGTTAGCGTATAAGTGATATTTTCTATGTCGTTCTACATGTTTGTTATAAAACATTCAGAAATCCTTTAATCAATAATAACATTTAATTATCCTACGAAAGTAATTAAAATTTTTGATCAAAGTTTTCGCGGTAGTTATTTATAATTAAAAGAAATAATTGATTCTTCTAATTACGGAGATGTCAAAAACAATCTTTAAAGCCTTCATTGGAAACAAGATATTCTGCAAAATATATTACACATATTTGTTTCAGTAAATGATAATAATACTAAATGATACAATTTGAAGCGCATTATTGATTTACGTTATTCTAGATTTCAAGCGTATATTCAACTGTCAACTTTATCAATATAAACTTCAAAGCTACGTTATATTTTATTAAATAAGTTTTCAACATCAAGGCTCGCACATATTGTGACTTCTTCAAGATAACCCAACGATTTGTAATTTATAGATTAAAAATGTAATACAATTGATATAATTTAATTCAAAATTGAAATTTAATTTTTCATAATAATATATTGCAATATTAATGTAATTATTATCTATTATTGTATAACGTGGCAGCGATATAGGACAACTAAATTAATTCGAGTTTTGTTTATTTAAATCACGATTTTCATTGCAATTAGGGTAAATAAATAATATGGAATGTAACAAAACATAGCAAAATCATTTCATTGATTTAACATTAAAATGCAGTAACTTTCGCAAGCGAATTCTGAATTTCATCGGCGACGTGGAAAAGAGCGCTGTTGAAATTCATATAATTTTATCCGCCCGAAATAAATTTCTCCCGGAAATTTAGTAGATTCAATTAAATTCTTCGTTCCGAGCAGGAATCACATCCGCAAGTGAATGTTCCCACAGTTTCCCACGATGCAGATGCTAACGCGTGTTATTGCAGTATTTCTCAATTTCGTACGTTCAATATAAACATTTATTTTATTTGCTCGAGAAATATGATTCGCAGATCGTGATGAACAAATTTTGATTTTGGACTTAGATCATTAAAGCTTTAAAAGATTAAGTGATCATTTCTTGATTAAATTTTAAGATTTGAAAATTATACGAATAAATTTATTGATTACATTTTGTTATAATTTTATTAAATTTCATGAGATTTAGAGTTAAGCACATAAAAAAAAGTTTTGTAAAATTTTAAAAATCAATTACTATGGTGCTGAAAAAGTATTGACCTAATTTGAACGTTAAATCAACTAAATTTAATTTTAAATAAACTTCAGAACTTCGTCTTGCTTAAAAGTTTTACGATATAAATTGCAAACTTTGATTATCCTAAAATCACAATTGATTTGTTTGAACGTTAAATCAACGTCAATTAAACTTTTACGTTCATTTCTATTGCAATAAAGTCTAGAATTATTTATAATTTTTTGTACCCGCCGTGTAAAAATATTTACAATGTTTTATGTACGTGAAATTTGCCACGTGGCAAAATACCATGAATTTTGAATTTGCACAAATTTTTTGCACAAGTTCAAGTAACAAAAAGATAAAACGTACTTTTTTGTAATAAAAAAAAAATATATTTTTTAATACTTGTACCTTGCAAATTTTCAAGTTTGAAATTCGTAGCACTTTGCCACGTGGCAAATTTCATGCATATCAACAGTTTTATTATGTCATAAAATTTTTTTTTGCTTTTGTTTGAAACGAATTTGCATATCGAAGAAAGGAAACCTTCAAACTTTTTTCTAAATGAAATAAATAAACTTTTTTAATATTACTTAACCGAAATATCATGTTACTTAATTGAATTGGAAAACGATCTCAATAAAAGTTTGGCCGCGTCCCGGTGTTCTAGGTTTTCGTGAGCGCATCGCCGGAGCACTGGTGCCGCGTGCCGGAGCTCGAAAACTTGACGAGTTTACTGAGCCTGGAGCAACGCAAGGCTCTATCACTGCCGTATCAAATCAGATCGGACGGTCGGCGGCAGTACGACAGGTGCAAGATGTACGACGTGAATTACACGGCGGTACTGGAGACCTGGATGCTGGAGGTGACCGCGCTCAACGAGTCGCTCGCGCGGAGCCAGCCGGACGAACGGACGTTCGCGACGACGTTGTCCCGCGAGCGGCCGAGGCTGCCGCCGCCGCCCGAGAGCGACCCGACCTGGCCTGTCACCAAGTGCCGATACGGCTGGAATTACGATAACCGAGACTACGACAGCACGCTCGTCACCGAGGTAGACTCATCTATTCTCTTTTCTGATCGCGATTTCGGTATCTCGATTAACCAAGATCGATAAATGAAGTCAACCGAAAATCCTAATAAAATAGCTTTAACTGAAATATATAGCTAACTATTTCCCTGAGTGTTCGTTGTAAGTCTTGCATTAAAAACGCAAATCTGCAAATTATATTAATAGAATAGAGATTTTTCGCTCTTCTTTACGTAGATCACTTTGATTTACGTAAAGTAATATAATCGATCAATGCAATTAGATTTTGTAGTTAGATTGTAAAATATTCAGTTGATTTGTAATATAAATAACGTTTAAGATATTTACCTGAATTAAATAATATATCAGGTTGTTTAAAACAGGCTGCTTATTTGAATCAGAATAAAAATATATTTTAATTACTGATAATTTTTCTGAAATGATTTGAATGATACAGCTAGAACATTATTTTACAAGTCTTGCTGGATTTATTTACGTGGACTTTTTATTTAAATGACTCGTATACTTGTATTAATTGAATATAATTGTCAAATTGACAAAAATTTTATAAATTTGTCTTGTTGCTTTAACGAAAAAAATATTCGTGGCATATCTATAATGTAAAAAACATTTTTTCCGTTTTGAGACTTTTTTAAGGCAGCGAAACTAATGAATGCGATTCGCTCATGTAAATCAAACATTTTCTTATAAAGAACATAACTGAACTGTTTTGTTGATTTAGCGAAAAATCTTTTCCTCAATAAACTTTGATATGAATCACTTACGAAATTCTTCGCGCAAATTCCCAGATAAGGTTAAAATTGAATTTCGCGAAAATTGCGACGATTTATCGAGCGTAGCACGTGCACGAAAAGTGCGAAGAAACGAACGAAAGCGCACCGCCACAGGTGAAAAAGGTAACGAGCGGACGAGTGAGTGACCGATAGGTTGCGGCTCTTGTGGCGTCAGCAATTGACGACCAATTTACCTACCCCCGCATCCGGTCATGTGATATGTCACATCAAACGCTCATGCGAGCTTCCAGCTGTACCTACTCTCCAGCGGCCAACAGTTTCAACAGACCTGACAATAGCAATAACAAAGATCGAAATCAAATTTGACTGTGAATGACCTGAAAGTCGCTCTGAACTTTCCCGATCTTTTCTCGACAAGCAATGTTAGCTGTTTGGAAAATTTGTACTTATTTTTAATAAAATTTGAATCTTTAAAAGTATACTTTTTATGTTAAAATTATGTGCTTCTAAAATAATTAATTCTTAAAAGGACTTTGATATCCAAATTAAAAAGATAACTTTTTTTTTTTAATGTATATAAGCTGTCCTTTAATACTATAATGAAATTAATATAAAAAATACGTACATAAACCTTCGTAAAACATCTAACAAAAAATTTAAATAATTAAAATACATTTACATAATTTAACTCCTTTTTTTCAGTATTTTGCATATTTTATTTTTCAATCCCAACGTCAATTTAAGTAATGAATAAAACGTTTTTGAACACAGTTTGCAAAATTGAAATAAATGCAAATTGTGCAAAAAGGATACGATTTTAAATCAGAGAAGACGTTCCGCGGCGTTCAATAATACACGTCAAGTTCACGTGGAATCCTTGGAGCCGAGTTACTTAATTCGTAGAAGCGATTCGTCATTTATCAAACGATAAATAATGCAGGAAATTGACGAAACATTCGTGCGATTTAAATGCACAATATATCCTAATTACGATTGCGGAAGTAACGGTCGTGCGTTACGACGAAAAGTGGCTTTGGTGCGGGAAAGGCTTTTGTGACTCAGCGGCCGGCTTTTCACGACCGGCGTCTTCAATTATTTTCATTTGGGACCGCCAGGAGAGCCAATTAAAAAGTAAATTAAAACTGAATGATTTATAGTAACCTTTTAATATCCGTCAACGAAACGAACAATTTCGTTAACTGTTTTGTTTTGCTGCTACAAATGCATTATGAAAAATAAGAATTTATAATAATTTATTCGTAATTTATTCCAATTATATTAAGTTATGAATAAATTTACGTAATTAACAATGTCAAGAACGTGAAAGTTAACTGTATTAAATGCCTACAAAGTTGGAGCAAAAATAATTGCTTTTTTGTTTAAAAAAAAGAATGAATAAATTACTGTAATTTAATATTAATAGTTAAATTTAACAATAATAATCAAATGTAATTTTTTGTATTTGAAAAAGAATGATTTAATGATTTAAAAAATTAAAATCTATTTACAATAAATGACGAATTTCTGACAACCTTTTTCGAATAAAAGAATTTTATCGACTGAAACGCGTGAATGAATGCAATTATAAATTTCGCGGACAATGAATTAATTGACGAGTTCCAACGGATGAATAAGTCGAGCGGTGCAAATAAATTTGAAGGATCGCAGTCGCGGCGTTACGGTCCCGATTGCGCGACCAGATTTTCATTAATTACTTTGCAATTGAATCCGCGCGTTGCTTAAGTACTTAAGCGTCATGAATATTTCATCGCGAGTGTTTCAGAGGCTTTGCTTTTGTAAATTGAAACCTGGAATATACATAATACGTTTGTTGTTCGATTTTCGTCGCGCATCCGTCCTTTAAAATGCAAACAATTTTCTGGCCTCGTTTTCCCGCACTTGTTTGGTGAAATGTTGCTTTAATTGCCGAGTTAACTCTACGTAAATGTATTTATCTTATCGACGTTTTAGAAGTTTTGATTGTGACATCGAGAAGAGTGTGTTACATCTTTCGATTACTAGTTTGTGATTAAAGACTTCATGCTTGTTTGAAATTCATCTTAATGATAAATAGATATTTCATTTCATTTGATTACATGATCTTTTGTTAACATTTATGAAGTACACGAGTGCATTGTACTGACATAGAATTTTGCAAATTTATTTGCAAAAATTTTTGGAACACCTATCACGTCGAAAAAAAAACCGATTATCACAAAGTAATGCTTAAACACCACTCAAATGAATCCTTACATCATCGAGTAACATCAGTTACCATAAACGGATGTCCGGAGACTGTACTGTAAAAACGAGTGTCCCATTTTGAGATGCTTTTGGTAATTGAGATAATAGAAACATTTCCATCATAACGAGTTAAAATACTTTAAGTATTTTAAACATAAAAAATGTAATGAAGTGAACTGAGCAATGTTCTAACATCGCAGAATAATGTTCCATCGATTTTCAGACATCTAAAAACATAACGGAACCTCACTACAAATCCAAGTGTCTCATCTTGGGATATTTTTTTATTTTCGAGACACTAAACGTGTCTCAATTCGTCAGAAATGAGACTCTTTTATTATATCAATCATCAAACGTGTCTCAAAATGAGACACTTATTTTTGCAGTGTACATTCGAATATTAATCAGTACTGTTTAAACATCAGCGGCCAGCGTTACTCAACATTACTTAATGGCGTTCGAAATGACCCAGCGACGTTTCGTTTTTTCCGTGTAATGAGCGGAGCAGCTCGATCGGCACTCATTATCGTGTATCCGCTAGTAAGTAGATAATGCCCGAGCATATCCAATAATGCCAATGTGCGGTCTCGAAAGGGGTAAGTACGCGGCAGGCAGGCGCGCCGTGCGTCATACGGGCTCGCATGTCGACGTGTGTGTATGTGTGCCACGCACACCGATGCCTCGGAGCAACTTTTGCGCGAACTCGTCCCGACTTTTACTTCCGATCCGATGATTTATCGGGCCACGTTTGACCGGGCTTGGCTTTAATGGCGCGCACCGCGAGCCCCCGGAATAGATCATTGTCTTTTCCGATGTTGTCATCGGCGGACGTCACTCGGTGGGTCACTTGCTGTGACGTCGCGCCGCCCAGTCACGGAGCGCGCTGCAACCTCGGACAATACTATTACGGCGACGCTCGGACTGCGGCATTGTTGAAATAACAATACACTCGGCCGGCAGAAATATCATTCACTTGTTGCCGCGACGAAATTCGTTATATTCGTTGTTTCAAGATCAAGTCGCGAGGATTTTATTTGCATGAAGGGCTTCATTTTTATAGACAAAATGTAATTTTCTTATTCATGTTGTGTGAGCGTTCGTAAATCCAAAGTTTCGCTACTTTTTGTGATAAATTTTGGGACGAGGTCACTTCAAACAGCAATTTGCACAATATAGAATGTTATATTCGATAAGGAGAAAGCAGAATGTTGAAATAACATAATAAAATGTCGAGCCAACAGTATTTTAAATTCGCACAATTGACAATGTTTTGTTTAACAGCTGCTATGATACTTGCTCATTACTACTTCGTTGCAATTTATTTACGCGCAACATTGTCCGCATGTTGGTGTTACCTTTATTATAAAATGTGTTAATGTTAATATAAGTTTACCATTTTTTCGAAATACTTAAACCTCGCACCGTATCTATCTACTGACATACATACTAAAAATGAGTCGTCTTTTTTAAGTGCTCTTAGATCAAAATAATTGTTGCCGATGTGCATTAGTACTTGCAGAGAAGTAGGAAAGCATTGACGCGCGAGACAAAACTTTGTTAAAGCAATTCGTTTGATTAAGAGTTGCGAAAACTTACTCGCTGCTAGCGACACGAAGATGTGCACGCGAGCAACGTTTCGGAAGTTTTATATTTATATTTGAATTTATGTTATATAATTAGAGGCTTTTTGCAAACAAACAAAATGTAACGAAAACGGCAGCGTAGTCGTTATTAGCGGAATTTTTGTCCGAAAAAGTTGCAGCAAAATTTCTTCAGGAAATGATAGTTTTTTCGTTAGTTACTGTAGCTATTCGCTGATGTAGCTATTTCGCTGTTAAACAAGAATAAATGTAAACGCGGTAATTACATGGTTGAACTTTTAACTAAAACGTATACCTTGTTTTGAAAATTATTCATAAAAATAATATTCGTTATAATAGCTGTTAATAACAATAAAAATTACTGTAAAAATAGATTATGTTTGATGAGCGTTTACTTCACGTTCAATTCAAAATTTATAAACAATTGATTCAGAATTTGTATTTCATAGATAAAATAGTACACTTTTCAAATATCATTAATTTTTATCGAATATTGTTTCATTGTATCAATACAATTGCAGTCAGTTCCATGCAAGTTCGCTAATTGGTTGAAAATGTAAGGTTTCTGTCATTACGTTCGTTGCTTCGTCTAATTTTAATTTCAACCCGTATAAAGTTAGATTAAATCATTAAACCGATTTGTAATGACTTAGTGGCAATGGTCAATGATTTAAAAGAAATTGAAATTTGTTAATGCCGTTTCCCGAAAAGATTTATCAATTTTCTTTTTATTCTTGTTTCATCGTCCTTTTTTCCTTTTTTTTTTTTTTTTTTTTTGGGTTCATTTTTTTGTGGTGGATCTAAATATAGTATTGTTAAACGTGAAGTGACTGGTTATTTCCCTTTCCTTTATACACTCTCCCGACCCCCCGAACCCTCCTTCCACCCCGTTTCCCGCTTTCTTTCCGACCCCAACAACCCAAGCAGAACACACACGTTGGACCTCACGATCCTAATTCTTATTGATATCAACATGATCTTGACATGTGTATGATGGAACGTCTCACTAG
>JABFOV010000464.1:0-38102 GCA_022817685.1 Aradophagus sp. ZL-2020 | reverse complement strand
ACCTCGGTTCACTAGGTTCTGGTTCGTTTTGTTTTTTGTAGATCCGGGAGCCCTCAGAGGTCCACCCCGCCTATCGCCGGCAGGGTCCGGTATGTGTAAAGGACAGGGCGCGCACACGGCCGCGGCGGGATTTTGCTCTTTGTCGAATCGAGTGTACACGTGCTCTCCCCCCCCCCCCCCCTCTCATCGAATCCGCGACGCTTTAACGCTGCTTTGAAGAGATTATTCGTGTATCTTGAAAAACAGTAAATAAAGTAGAAATTGTTTACATACAATTGAAACAAGGCTGTGTGTAAACTTATTTGTTTACATCCTACGTAAACAAGGATGCGTGTAAATTTATTTGTTTACGTCCAATGTGTCCGAGGAGGGATTTAAATTTATTTATTTACATCCAGTGTAAACAAAGACGGATGTAAACTCATTTGTTTACATCCAATGTGAGTAAAGTCAAATGTGAACTTGTTTGTTTACATCCATTGTGAACAAGGACAGACTAAGGTACAACCGTAGTGACACGATAGAGATGGAATTGAATTTTTAAACTCGGCTCGGACCCGTGCTCCAGCCGGTTGGATTAGATTGGACGTGAATGTTGCGCGAATGTTGGGCTCTCTTTGCTTACGGTCCTGCTCGCATGTGCGCTGCGTCTGTTTGCCTCGGCTTTTAGACGTGGGACGGTTTGTTTAGACGTGGAAGTGCCGGGACAATTTAATCGATAATGTTCAATTTTCGCCGAGGTTTAGGACCTTTACACTCGGGCTCGGACTTTGAATTGAATTTTCGAGTTTCTTGAAATCGCTGGAAGCTTAAATAGATTTTCATTGTGACTTTTTCATTGTAAATGTCATTTTTACTTAAAATCGACTCGACCAAAAAATTAATATTTCAAGATCTATTTTAACATTTATTTATAATTGATACTATTAATTTGCTTGATAATCTGTGTAATGTTCCTGTATAATTCAAATACTTTTTGAGAAATGTTTCAATTATCCTAAGTATATAATTTTGTCTGAAATATGTAAACGTGTGAAATAAAGAATTCACGTTCACGCGTTTTCGTAATGCCTTTATCGCGAGTGCTCATGAAAAGTTCCTTTTAAACGTAGGACGTGGTTTTAATGACTTACGAATATTAATGCGCGTTACAACAAGTGGCGATAATTCGAATCCAACATGGGCAACAGTGGGAGCAATGAAAATCGAGTAGTAAGAAGTTTACCCAACTCGCCTGAAATACACAGGTACACTTTTTAAATATGAGTCAATGACAATTTACAGTCTATACAAAATTGAAAGAGAAAAATTGAACCATACATAATTCATACAACTTGAAACATTGAAACATTGAGAATCAATTCCAATTCCTCGAACACTTTCTCGATTTCTTAAGGCATACTATTAAAAGGTCACGCCATTTATGAACTCCTAAAATAGTTCTAACGTTCGCAAAAATGGAGATTATGCCTCTCTAAAATATACGCGTATTGATTCAACTTCAAGCACACGCGGGACTATTTCCAGCGAGGCAACTTCTGTAAATTCGTATCCCTCTTTAGGATTAAATTTAATGTATCCGAATTCAGCTCTAATTAAAGTTGTTATTCATGCAAAGCACTTATGCAAATTAATGACGCTGTTTATCATGCAAATAAAGCGACGTGGAAAAACGTCCGTCTCGTGTAATGCTATTCAATTCACTATGCTATGATATTATATATGTAAAACGTCAAGTATCATTATTATTGTCGTGCGCAGAAAAATGAGAGAAAAATGATATTATAAATTAATGAAATTATTCAAAACAAAGGCGCTCGGACAAAAGATCATTTTTGATAAAACATTTTGTTCACGTACTGGCGTACTTTTTGCATTTGAGTTTGATCTAATGAATAATGCAGAAGCTCCATTGTGCTTCTGAAATTCGAGACACTGATCACCATTTTTTTAGAATCGTCTTAAAGATGTCATTTGTATGCATTTTTATATTGTGTACATGGCGTATTGAACGCTTAGTGACACGTGACATGCAAAATTTACAATAATATATATTCATTTCAAAAAAAGGTTGGCAAAATAAAGTGTTGTTGAGTTGGATAATAATTTTGAAGAAAGTGTTTGAATGAGAAAAATATTCTTTTGTTGTTTCAGGTTACCGTCACCTTATAACAAACAGACAACAATAAACGGAAGTGGCACTAGTATTCCATTACCTGCCACTGTCGCAGCTACGAGACGATGTCCTCCAGACAAAATTCGACCTGTACCTTCAGCCACTCATCAAACGCAATTAGGTTGATATAAATCTTAATATTCATTTTGATATAGACGGCTTCAAAAACAGAAATAGAATTCAAATATCAAAAGAATTAGAACGAAAGTGATGGGTTTGATGCAAAAACGATCACTTATTGAAAAAATTAATATACAAATATTTCTAAAATTTTATAAATACGTATATTTATATAACACTTGAGTAAACAGAAACTAAAATGTATCATTTTGTATCCAGGTGTAGTTAAACATGGAAACAGTGATAGAGGAAGTGCCAGCAGTTCTAGAAGTACAAGCCCAAGTCAACAACAACCTCCACATGCTAGTTTATCATTAATTCCGCAACCTAAAAGTCAAAGCAACAATAGACAGCAGCCGTCCGTAACAACGCCAAGGTACATTTATATTTCATATTTAAATGAAATAAAATTAAATTGATTTTCAAATATTTAAAGTTTTGTAATACATTTTTAAATTATTTTTTAATTCCACTCCCCTTTTTTTATAAATTCTCTCTTACTAGAAAGATGTACAATGTATCACTGAATTTCTGTTTTTAGCCCTCGAACGTCAACAACTGGTCGTCCAGCAAACGTACGAGCGCCACCTGCATCCCCCTACGCGAGTACAGCGACAGCACCACCTACACTCCCACCGAGCAAAAACTCGGTTCTCGAGAAGTTCAAACTTTTTAATATAAAGGAGAAGAATCAGGAGCGCGCTAAGCAAGGTTCGTCAGGTGTTTCGAAACGTACATCCAGTTCTTCCGGATTTTCGTCAGCCCGTTCCGAACATTCGGACAGTTCTATGTCACTTTGCGACGCGAACAAAGGTCAAGTGGAAATAACGAAAACGAAGACATTGAAAAGTAAACAGCAGAACAAGGTGTCGAAGCAATCGAGCCCGAAGGCGTTGCGTAAAGAACAAGCAAAGTCGTTGAATAAGCTCGGACGAGCGAAGGGAGGTGAGAAGCTAGTTTACGTGCCATCCGCCGAAGATGCCAAAAGTAGTACAAAGCCCGTGAATGTATGCTCAAAATTAGGGATCGAGAATAAATGTAATTCGGAGGCGCTTAAGCCGCCGATCGCGACGCTCAAAACCAACTTTCCACTACCCCCTTCCAAGACCCCGATGCCAGTGCCACTGGCCTATTCCAATCAAGAAACAAAAGTCGTCACACCAGACGCTAAGTGTACAACGAAACCGAAAACGGAGCTTCCAGATAATGTACCTGAATCAAAAGCGAAGCCGCAGGCGCTGCAGGTGCCGGCTAACGGTCCGGGTAAGGACAATTTCAAGAAAAGTTTGGTGCCAAATTGCAATGGACTAATCGGCAAACCGACGAATCAAAAGCTGGACGGCGAGCCAACGACGACTGCCAATCAAAGTAACCATATCAAAAATGTTCCGAAGAAGAATATAGTTTTAGAATCTTTAGAAGTTGATAACGCCAATGTAAAGTATGAAGCGAAGCGGGAGGATAGCGCCGCGAGTTCCAAGCAATTGGGAACAACAGAGCATATCAATAATGATATCTTGAGTTCGAATAATAGTGCGAATTTTAACGATGTCAATAAACAGAGTGTCACTTCTGCATCGCCGCAGAACAATAACGTATTAACGAATTCGATGGTCTCCAGTATTCCTAAGCCAACGGCTTTAGTCAAAGGAACGTCCAAGCCTCCGAAAGAGAGTGCTATAACAACGGTACTTACTCCAACGAAAACGAACAACGAATCCTTGTATAAGAAACGTGATTCGGCAACTGTGGCCTTAGTATCTCCTATGCCCAGTATTTCTGATTTAATGACTGTATCGTCTAGTAAATCCAACATTAATAGCTGCGATGACATTAAAGCAGCTCAGAAGAAACTTGCTGAGGATTTAGACCAATTGGACAACGTTAGTATCAAGTTATAACATTTTCTTATTAGGGAGTACAATATATTGAGAAAGAACAAAAACCTGAAATCATACTTTAATTTCATAGAGCCATAAAATGTGCCACACTTTCTTTAATTCAACAAATAATTACTTCACATATGATTAATTTCAATGATATATTTTCTGAATATATTTTATCAAGTACTATAAAACTTTGCATCTCATTTTCTTTATCAACAAAGTATAATTGAAAAAATTATTCATTGACTTCTCAATAAATTTCCAAGCTAATAAATTTCTCTTTGCAGGAACTATCAGATAATTTTAACTGCGTAGACTCTAACGCCGACGAAGAAGCCGAGATGAGCATCAAGCCCATGGAGCCTCTGTTACGAGCTTATAACCCCTGCTCCCGAGGACTGCAGACCATGCCTAATAGAACCGCTGGTCGGCAGTATACCATTTTGCATTCTTCGTCGCACCATCACGTAAATCATGACTACGCAGACGTTGATATTGCCTCGGGCTACTTGAGCGACGGTGAAATTCTTCGTGGTGGTGTTAACACCGATAGCAGAACTTTATCGGATTTGTGTGACGGTTATATGTCAGAGAGTGGTGCTTCGTTTTACACGCGTCGAATAAATACTTACAGTAACGACCAAGAGAGGTGAGTTATCGTTGCACGTTTGATCACATTTTGTATGCATTTTCGCAATTTTGTAGCTTACAGTTTGGTGGTAATTAGGGCTTGAAATTTATGCGTTTAAAATTCTCAACGTTTACAGCTAAACGAACATTTATTTTAGTAAAAGTTTTAGTATTGAATTTGTATGAATAGATATTTTTATTTTACGATAATATATTTTGTTCAACCGAATTTTATTGTTTGTTTCGCTTACTAATACATGTTGAAAATTTGAAATACATGAAATTTATATTAACTGAAATATTAATTTCTTACTGACAATTTCTTTCTTTTTCTTCTATTTCATTTAAACAGTTTACACATTTTATTTTCATATGACATTAGTGTTGATTTGAAAGAAAATATTTTTATGCAACGGTGAAGTAAGTTTAAGTTCAATAATTGTAAATGAATTTAAACCGGATTTCACTGACTCATTAAATCACCCTAAAACATTTAACCACATTAAAAAAACAAAATTTACTACTTTGTATTTCTTGAGTTGAATAATTTTGTTAACAATTCTTTCCAAAAATGTGCATTTTTTCTTACGGTAAAAAGTTTTCATCTACACTCAATGAATTCTACATTATGATTTAAAAATGTCATGAAATAAATTACAAAGTTCAAACTAAAGGCTATATCTTTTCGTTGGAACTTCTCTTTTAACGTTATGCAATCGTATTGTCTAGATAAAATTATTTTCTTCACACGATGTTTAACACACATTGTTCAATAGAAGGTCTGTAGTCCGCAGCGAAAGAAGCACGGCGTTTGAAATAGTAGATTGTGTACAAAAGACACCCCGCTGTAGAAACGACAAAGTACATTTCTTTTCATACGGAACGTTCACGAGTGTGCGATAGCGTGCGTATATTTGTACTTGAACGCGCGCATATGCGATTGTGAGCTCGCTCGCGTGTGTGGTCCCGGTGTTCGCGAGCGCGCGTGCGCGTGTTGGTGCGAGCATTTATATTTGGGTGAAAGCTCACAAAAGCGCACAATGAACTTGAGCGCTCGGGCTCGGGACGTTAATGCCGTGCGAAACCACCATTTGTCTAGGTACTTTATGCCCCGTGCTAGTTACGCCGCAACTTAATAACGCAACCGAATTAATTTCGTTTCACCGATTCCGCTTGGCGAACTATTCATCGCGATTGCCCCAACAAATGGTGATTCATTTTACCCAAGAAATTACAGTAGTTTTGATTAAAACATTTTTGTGAAAATGTGATATGGTATCAAGATCAAATATTAAAATTATAGAAAAAAGTTTCAAGTATGGATTCTTTCCAAAATAAATTCCTAAGATGTTATTTTTTTATTTCAGTGTAAAATTCGTTTCTTGTCCGTCGGGAGAAAAATTATTAAAACCCCTCTTAAAAATGAAAGATTTTAACAAAAACTTTGCAACACTTTTTCCTTTTTGAAGTAACAAACTTTAAATTTAATTAACGAACTCATAAATTCTATGCTCAGAAAACTATGTTCTATCTATTCCTCTCCAAAAGCTGCGTCCGCAATTTCAACAGCGCCCCCCAATATTAATTGCAAATATTTATCGACAAGCGCCGTATCTCAACTTAAACCCAAGTCCTCCCTAAATTTCCATTTCTCTAATTTAATATAAACCACGTCCACGATCCGTCTCCGCTAAACGGCCGATAAACTCGGCGATAACGACTCGAGTGGCGATGAATCACAATGGGAATTTAATTTGAATACATAAAAAAAAAGGAAGAAAGGGATAAAAAGAAGGGATAAGGTCGGGGCGGCGATAGCAGATGTCGCTGGGCGGCGGTGGTTGCGTGGTCGTTAGGGGCAGCGGCGCGCGTGCCAATTATTGAAGTCCCTCGCTCGGGCCTGCGTGCTCGCCGGGCATGACGTCAGGGCGCGATCGATGCGGCGCTGCTTCCGGTGGCGCGATCTCACGTCAACATCAAGCGCTCGGCGACGTTGACTTATAATGCCGGATTAGAAGCGCGTACCGGGCTGCGGGCGACGCGGCATTGCTTACGACTCCGGGCCCGTGCGCCGCGCCGAAACCCGAGGCCCTCGAGCCGGCCGCGAAACGCGCCCCGCCAAGTTCTTCCGAAGCCAGTGCCGCCAAGCCGCGTTTGCTGGCCGGTCGTTTTCGCCGAGCCATTTTATAGTTCGCGATTTTCGAGCCGCAGCTCCTTTTTTCGCCAGCTCGTTTGCAGCGCGCCTGCGCCGGTTATTGCTCCGTCGAGTGCTCGATTATCGAATATCGGGCAGCGCATTTTCGAGCCGGAGTCTTCGCGGCGAGAATTGATCATGGTGAATGTCGGGGTCTTTTATCTTGGGGGGTAGTGGATGGTGTGCGTTGCGCTGGTTGCTTGTGAGAGTAGAGTCCTTTGTTTCCGGCTAGTGCCATATTCGAGGATCATGTTGACATATATATTATTTACGTCAAATATATTCTTATCAACATTTGTAATCTTTATTTACTCCTTATTCTTGTCCTAGTCAATTCTGCATGAGTTTGTATACATTTTGTTGCATTTTTCTTTTTCTTGGGTGCACAATAAATGTTAGTTTTCGCAATCTGAGTCGCACATGAGAGGACAAAGGAAGTTTGCCTTCTTTGATTATTTTAGCAGTAATAAGTTTGGGAATCATTTTTAGTGAATATCAAGTAATGTGGCAAGAGATTTAATCTTGATGTGATTATGATATTTAACTGAACGTCGATTTGTTACTTTCAGGTACATCAGCGGTCTGAGACGGGAATCGTCCGGAGTGAAAGAAGTGGTGACATCGTCACGGCGAATCTCTAGGAGACCGCCTGTCCACCTGAGACCGGATGAGGGATGTGCGTCAATCGGAAATAATCAGCCGAGTGATATACTAGCCAGTTGCAGTGGCGGTAGCGACGCATTGGCCGACTTAACCGCTGAAGACCTGGCCTCTATACCCGCCATCAATTGCACTACGAATCACAACAGCAATTCTCATCATAAAGTAATTGTTAAATTAATTAACTGTAGAATTAAGCAATAAGTACTTGTTACAATTAAAAAAGTATAAAGTGTTTTCACCATGTTTTTTTTTTATTGCGAAAAAATATGAAACGAATCACGTGTAGTGATCAAAGTTAATTAAACCATAAAAAATGCTGACGCTTTTACTTAAAGAGGATAAATGACGTTTTGCAGAGGGTGCCAGGCAGCGGTGGCTTAGTTGTGGGGGGTGGCACAGGTTCGGCCACCCCCCAAGGAGTGCAGCCGAACAACCTCGTTTATCGAGTGGTTAGTTCAAAACATCCGAATCATCACCAGCATGTGAAGAAGTCAGACAGTTCGCAACAGACGGAAAATTCGTCTTTCAAGCAACATCAACAACAACAACAGCAGCAGCAGCAGCAACAACATCAACAGCATCTACAACAACAGCAACAACAAGGCTCCAACTGCTCAGCCAATATATCCAACAGTCAACAATGGAAAAAATACATCGAAGCTGGTGCCGCGCGCGACCGGGACCGAGACAAAGAAGCTACACCACCGAGTCCATGTCCCTCTAGGAAAACACAGGTTGCTACTTTACTTCTTCTTAGAATGTTTCTTCAGGCATTTTTACGTCACATAAAATGCCTGGATAAATCAAATTTATTTTTGTTGTTAATTATGAAATTGCTGAGAACTTGTAAGGTCAAAATAAAATTCTTATATTAATGTCCTTTTTACACTTAATTTCCTTTTTTTCTTCTCCATTCTCAATTTCACATTTACTGTTATTTTGATGCCAACAACTCGCCTCGTTAAAACGAAATTTATAAAAGTCAAACTTGGCTCGTTTGACGAGGACAGTTTGCAAATGCCTAGCTTGAAATAAAGATCTGATTGTTTTTTGAATTATTTCTAGGATAAGCACAGAAAGCAGACAATGGCTGAATACGCGAACGGCGAGAAATCGCAGAAAGTATCATCCGGAACGTCAACTAGCGGGAGCAAAGTCAGAGGCGTACCACAGAGTTTTGGATACGTCAAGCGGCACAGCGCGGGCACAAGCGCGACTTCTAATGGAATACAAAATGGAAATAAGGAAGCTACGAGAACGGCGCAAGTCAGCGCGGTGCCAAGGACCAAGGTATATTATTAACGTTGTGTGCTTTTCTTTTCTTTTACGGCGACATGAAACTGGCACAAATGAAGAGTGGCAGTTAACTTGCTGTATTTTCTCTTCTATTTTCTTGTTCTTTTTGCAAATGTATTTATTATTTTTGTTAATTAAGTAAATCAAGCAAAAATGCAAGTTATTTAATAACAGGTAATGTAACTTGTAATATATATTAATATCTAATATATGGATGCAGGTAAAAGTTTCTGGAGGGACACAGACTACGGCGGATTTGCAAGCCAATTCGGGTTCGAACCAGCATCACTACAAAAGTTACAGCCTAACGGGAGCCAGTGCCAGTCAACTTTCGCAGTCCGTGCGTGATCGACTTATTCTTGGATCTCAGAGTTTACCGAAACCAGGTAGTCCAGAATTCACTGCCTTTTTTGCCTCGGTTCACCATCGCGACCGAGGCAACAATTCGAGCCCATCGATTCCATCGTTTTCCCCTCGGGCTTTGAAGCCATCAGATGGTAGTCTCAGCGATACTTGCAGTAATTACGCGACTCCAGATATGCAAGGGTATTACGCTCCAAACAGTCCATATTCAACATCTTGGATGAGACATAGTAATACTTATACACCAAGCGGTAGATCTACAGGTAAAATAATTATTTCTAAAATAGTATGATGTAAAAATTAATGTTAAATGGTTTATTTTAAGATTAATTCTATTTTAATGAGTTATAAACTTTCATTACTTGTTATTTTCTTTAATTATAGTCGTTAATTTTTTCTTTCTAAGTATAGTAACTTTTTTTTGTTGATTATCGACTAGAGATTCAATGTAGAAAATATTCGTATTTTTAATCGAAAATGATTATATAACTTTTATGTTTTCCATTGCATATTTGGTCAAAAATCAGTCAACAATGTTACTATATTTAGAAAAAAACTTGATATATTATGCTTCTTACTTATTTATTTCTATATGGCGACTGTTTATTATACCTTAGAATAAATAAATGAATAAAAATATTTTATTTAATTTAAAGAGAAATAAAAATAAGTAAAAACGTAGAAAATCGCGAATATCGTAGCATCAAATTTCGTGTATTTGTACACTGAGGTAAACTTCGAATATATGACACTATTACAGGTATGGGACTTTGTGAAGCAGATAGCGTAGAATCTCTTGGATCTCACAGATCTAGCTTAACGCACGCCAGATTACTGATGCATCAAAGAGATTCAACTGGATCACCTGCTCCTCCAAGATTAAACAGAAGCAATTCTATTAGGTAAGAGATAATACTACGATATATTCTACAATATAATCTCAATTTGTAAATAGACATACATTCAAATTAATTAGTTGCTGTTATATTAATATGAATTGACAAGATCCATTTGCATTATTTAACTTTTAAACATTATTTTACCTGTTTCAATTTTCATTTACTAATGTTTACAAAAAGAAATGATTTTCATCGTATCTTCTTTTGAGGAAAAGTGAAAGAACAAACAAAAAATAAAATAAATTAAAAATCAAATATTTGTGAATATTTCAGATCGACAAAAAGTGAAAAAATGTATCCCTCTATGCTAGCAAGAGGTAGTGGCGCGTCATCTACAGTTGGCGAGGAAGTTGGAATGGGAATAGGTGTTGGCGTGGAGCCATATTACAGCGTGCCGGTTGGATCTGCAGGATGCAGTGGACAACATTGGTCACAGCCGACATCACCTACACCTACTCACGCACCTAGACAACCTCCGAATCTTTATCAGCATATGCACAAGGATGACGAAAGTATGCTTCACTCAAAATGTTAAAATGCTATAAATATTTCATAAGCTTTCGTAACTCCCTCGTCGATCATTTTTGGATAAACTTTCAATAAAATTGCGCAATCATCTATAAAATTATAAACAACTTTTTACTCCGACTTTTTTAATTTTCGTGTTGGAATTAAACTTGCAAATACGCGATTATAATAAACTTGCATTACAATACATGTAATTTCATATTGCGTTTATATTGTTTCTAGTTCATGGATCCTCAGTTTCACTGGTTTCTACAGCGAGCAGTTTATATAGTTCTGCTGAAGAAAAACAGGCGCATGAAGTCAGGAAATTGCGCCGGGAGCTTTTAGACGCGCAAGAGAAGGTTCATTCGTTAACTAGTCAGTTGTCAACAAACGTGAGTCATATTGTTGATAATATTTTTAACACATTTTATTATTTAAACTTATAATAAAAACAATCATAAGACAAAATTGAAATCTTTCGGATTTCTGATAGTTGTTAGAAAACAGAAATTATAATAATAAGGAAAATTCAGTAATGATAAATTGATAGATTTTGATCTAAAACAAAAACATAAGATGTTATATGTTTTTTTTTCTTTTTTTGAAATTTGAGATAATACGCTTCTGACATCTGAGGAATAACGTAAAATTCTTGAAGGGGCTTTATTTTTGGAACAAAAAAAAATACTTTGTCACGTACTACGAGAGGTTACACATTATATTGCTTATTAGGCTTCAGGATATATGGAAATAATATATCTTTTAATAGAACATTACAATTTTAGTTGATGAAAGCGAATTGTCTTTTTTTTTATTTTATAAGTAAAAATAATAATTTTCTCTCTTTCTTTTATAAAGTGTAAAATAACCATTCGACTTATTGTCCACATGAAACTTATTTAAAATTTGTAAGACTTTTGAGTATTCCAATTTCCTTAACAAGCATATGCACTTACAAAACGTGTCTATTTTAACAGAATCAGATCACCTTAAAACTCTCGTACAACCGTTATGCAGACAAAGTTAACTTCATTTACGAATGCCATAACAAAGACCCGAATTCAATTTCCTCCCACGCATTAAAAAGCCATTTCCATGGAACTCGTTAGTGTGGTTCGATTGCGTAAGTTTATGCATGTATTTTCAGGGAAGAAATATCAATATCTAATGTTTAAAGCTAAATTTTGATATTTACTTTGTATATTCAAATTATTACATAATTTAAAAAGTTACATTTTAAACGGATAGTTTTTAATTATACCATTTTGATTAAATTGTGATAAAATCTTTATAATTTCATGCCTGTATGTATGAATACTTTGATAAGTGTTCATAACTTAAATTTACTGCGAATGTTTGTTTTCTTAAGTTCAAAAAATGTACATTTTTTAGAAATTATTCCAATTACTCCAACAAAATTTTCTCCAAATTATTCCAATTTGGAGAACATGTTGCATTTACGAACATTTCTAACTATATATTATTTAAAAGTATTTTAATTTACTATTTTTTTCAAACGCTACAAATATTTCAGAATCAAGCGGTGAAAATGCTTTGAAAACAAGAAATTATCACTCCAATCAAACTTTTCTAACGAGCCAACGTTTCAGAAAGACAAAACCAAGAAATTTTCGCACAAATTGCGACTGTCGACTCGAACCAAAACCAGCGAGCAAACTAAACTCAAGTGGCAATGTCGAGGCGAAGGAAAGGCAGGAAAGTCGCGAAGCAAGCGACCGAAGGAAAAAGCGATTGCCAGCTGAAAGGCGGCGGGCCCGCAATGCGTGTAGTAGTTTTTTCCCCCGGCCGATTGGTGGCGCGCCGGTCCCGGGACAAAATAAAGAGGTCGTCGGCCGCGGCCAATTAGAAACGCGCGTCGGCAGCCGCCTGGTCGCCTGGCCGCTGCGTAACGTCCCGCCGAGGTCGCCGCGGAGCATCTCCGGTAGTCTACGTCGGTGCTTCGTACCGTTCGCTCGTTCGCGCGCTCCAAAGCAAGCGCGTCCGTTACGTCAAGCGCCGCGCCACCAAGATCGGCGTGCGCTCGCGCAGATGACGTACGGCTATTCCTAACAGGTGCCATCCCATAAAAACAAAACCACAAAAAATACAGAACGAACAAGAAAAATAAGTAATTTTTCATCTCAATCAGTCTGGATTGGTGCGCGCCATTTGTCCTATCTTTGCTGGCATCTTGAGCATGAGATAGAGGCGAAAATGAAAGAGTGCGTTTGTTCGACGAGATAACGCGCCGTCTTGAAACTGAGGCTCGAAATCACTCGAAAAGGAAGTCAGTTCGTTGATTTTATGCCTTACTAGCTTGCTAAGGAAACTCCGCTTTTCGCTATTCAAAGTTTGATTTATCCGGTGAAACGGTCGGCTCTCGTTAAGGAAGATTGTTTAGAAAACGGTTATGGGTTTCGGAGCAGGGGAACTGAATCGAGCACGGAGCAACCGTCGAGGCCAGGGGAAAGGTTATGTTTGAGTGATTCTAGTAAAGTGGTGCTTGGGTCAGTGCATGGGAAAGACCGTAGGAGTGTTTTTTATTATTTCTGCGACGGTTCTTTATGGAGCAGTGTGTGTATAACGTGTGTACAGTAGTAATTGGAGTAAATTAGTTTGATTGAGTCATGGGTGTATGTATGGTAATGTAGCGTTAAATCCGTTTTCATCGAAACGTCATTTATCAAGATGCTGATCACGAGATGCAGAGTAAGCGCACGTGTAAAAAATCAGTCCGAGATGCAAATAACATGTTAACATGAGTCGATCTGAAGGATGCCTTTTATATAAATGCAAATTGGCGTGATTAATCGTGCTCTCGAATTCGTCGAAAACGATTGTTTTTGGCAATTGGAGAGTGAAGTAATGGGAGATTATTATTGTTATTGTATGTTGGACTTGAAAGTAGATAAACAGTTTACTGGTTAAATGCAGGGAGTGTGAACGAGGAAAATTAATATTTCGGAGTAGAATGTTTTCCGGAAGGGCAAGGCCTTAGAAGGATGATGAATCTTCGTGTCTTGATCGGTATTAACATAGGAGGTATTATTTTAACTGGACTTGACGTATGATATCGATTTATCGTATCTGAAGGTAAACATTAATGTACCATATCACCTTCTGGCAAACATATTCATGTGTTTAGTCAAGCACAAAGTGCGTACCTGGGATTATCATTCAGCGGTTCTTGTAGCTTAGAAATATTTTAAGGTGCTTGGGACGTGACTTTCTTCAGTTTTAGATAAACGAGAAAAGACGATTTTTTGTATTTTTAATTCAGTTTTTACTTATAATTTGTTTAAACTTGATGAAATGCGATGATAAAATATTACGTACTAGATTTTCGTTAAATTTATGAAGATTAATAAGAAGAATTCTTCTCACGATTTTGAACAATTAAATAATTCCAATTTGCATAAACTTCAAATTCTTACTTTTATAATTCTTTAATTCTTATAAGTTAGTAATGATAGAATTATTATCTTTCTGTTTAAAGTCATATTAGTCATTAAAAATTGCACGCATTTAGTCACGGTTAAAATAATCGATCTGATTATTTTCAACGTGATCTAAGTTCAATTAATATCTGCATAATCGTGAAACTGGCGTTACCGCTCGAGCGTTGTAAACATTAATAATCGTTGACTAAATTCTCGGAAGACTGCAAGAAGAATAACTTATATTGAAAACGTAAACAGAGTTCTTCTTCAAGTCGCGCAACTTATATTAACTACTTCAGCCAGCGACATAAAAACCCATTCTTGAACTAGTGACATTACTCTGACCTCTCCTAACTTACAGTTTGCTCTCAGAAAGTGATTTCAATCTCTAACGATTATTCTGACGTAAACATTAATAGCCGATTTGGAGCGCGAAGTAGAATGGGCAGATGTTTTGACTATTTTAAGAGTTCACAAGTGGTGCGTTATCATGGAAGTTCTGTTTATAAAGTCGTGGTTCTCGTGACTGAATACGTAGGAAAATTATGTGCAGGAAATTTGCAACGTTTCCCAAATTCCACAAATGTTCAATCAAAAAAGATATGCTTCTAACGAAGAAAGTAAACGAAACAATTAATTGTTGCTTGCTTGACGAAAGAATAGTTTATTAAAAAAATCGTTGCAAACTTCTTGCACATGGAAAATTCTCAGCAAATTTAAAACGAATGTTTTAAATTGTTCAAACTATCAACTACTTGTTTACAATCACTGCAACAAAAAAGCATACAAAAAGAAACGTCGCTATCTTTACTCAGAAAGAACGAAATTCATCAGAAAGCAAAACAAAGTATTTTTCCATCAAACAGTAAGCTTCTTTTCCACCAAACTTCCTGCGCATTTTTTCCTGCGAGCACCTCGAGTGCTCCTTTCATTTCCAATTGACCAAGGCTCCATCTGAGGCCGATTATTAAATTTAATCAAAGATCGCCAGCGGCGATCGGTATTCCGCGGACAGGCTCGCTAATTGACAACAAACGCGGCATTAAACGACGGTCCATCGATAGCGCGCGAAGCACGGTCGGTTATTGAAACACGGGGACGCATAATGCGGGCGATAACCAGCGCAACTGGCACGATTCTTCGTCCGATCGAGCGCGATCTCGTTCGCGGGCCATTATCCGCGATTACTCATATCCATAATTACGCGAGCAGGTAATCCTCCATTAACGCGCAAATCGCGTGTACAACATCGGAGATCACAAAGCCGCGAGCGCGCGCGCGGCATAAATAACGGGCCAATCAACCGACGCGGCCAACATCCGTGGCAGCGTTCACGTCGATATGTCCGAGCGATCGTTTCGCTTATATAAAGTACAAAGTAATCTTCCGTGATGTCATTGGCGATTTCCAGTTTCAAGGCTCGGTGCCGACCAAGGGAACTGGCGTTTTGCCGCGCGGGCGCGTTTCTGCAGCTGCGGCAATCGCGCGCAAGATGCTGCACGGAAAAAAATAAATGGCCGTCACTACCAAAATTCTGGTAACATTTCCTAAACAGTATGGCAACTTGGGAACAAATAAACGGAGTATAGTAACGAGGCCAATGCAAGTTTGACAATAGCTAAATAGTAACGTTACCTTCTGTATGACTAATTTTATAAAATCGTTTGCAACTACATTCGAAAAGATTATTTGGTGTTATTAGATTGTCTTTGCAAACGTGTATAACTGAATTAAAATAATCAGATAGCAACATTTTCACTACCCTGGTTCAAAATTCAGACTATTTTAGACAGGAAAATTTTTAGTTTAAACTGTCTGAAAAATGCATCTGAAAATCTGAGTCCAAATTCAATTTATTGCTGAATGTATTTGATTTTTTAAATCCGACACTTTCAGCAAAAAATTGTATAAAAAATTAACCTCAAAATTAGTCTAAAAGTGTCTGATTTTAAAAATCAGATACATTCAGCAATGAATTGTATGAAAAATTGAATTTGGACTCAATTTTTCAGATGCATTTTCAGATAGTTTCAGGCTAAAAATTTGTCTGTCATCACAATACTTATAGCTATGACCTTGAAGTAATAAAAACATTAAATGATAAATTATCGATGTTGACAATTTATAACCGCAGTAATAATTACAACGACCTGCTCATAATTATGACCTTGGAAGTAAACAAAAAACGTTAAAATAGTGACAGTAATAACGAACGTTATTGTTCTCATAAACTGCCTTGTCGGGTCAACAATGTCATTGTTCGAACATTCAACATTCTACATCGAATGTGCCGTTGATTCAATGCTACTTTTTCTTCCCGCGAAGGACTAGATTTTTCTTCGAGCGCAAGTCGAGTTCCGCGGCCGTGTAAAAATACCAGGCGCAACGCGCAAAGCGAAACCCGCGTGATTGCAGATGCCACGTGTACTTTTACGCGACACCGTCGACCTTGCTTAATATAAAGTTACGGGGAAGCTAAAAGTGAGGGGAACGAGCATTCGCAACCGCCGGGACTTGAACTTGGGTCTCGAATTTCAAACCGAGACACTTGTTCCGCTCGGCCGAACTTGCCTGAATGCGACGCGGCTTTAAAGGCTGGTAAATATCCCCGATGAATTATTTATGGCCTGCACCATGAAGGCTTCTTTTTGAGGTTTTTACATATGTTAGGCGAACTGACTTTTTACTTACGTAAAAGATAGGTATTAATTATGAGGATGTTGTATATTGTAAGTATGGATTTCATTGATGTACAAGAAGTAATGCAAGATGAAAAATTAAATTTTAAAATGTGGATCAAATACCTTGGTTGTATTTTATGTTTTTTATTTTTAAGTGAATTGACTATTGGAAAGGTCACAAAAACGGTCATTACATTGAAGATCAAAATAATAAAAACAATAATGTTAATAATTGTAAAATTATAAACATTATTATTTTAATTAAATAATTAAGTAATAATGTTATAATTTAATTATTTAATTAAGTAATAATATTATTAATTGTAAAATTAATAAATCCATATTATACTTACATTGTAACAAAAATGAACGTAATTTATACTAAAGCAACAAGTTACAAGTTGCAGGAACATGAACAATATAAATAATATATTATGGTCGGTGCATTATTTATGCATGTTTTATGCATAGCTCTCTTTCTCAGGTTAAACGGACGACAGATATTATTGCGCTACTTAATGCGACTATTAAAAGAACAGATCAAAGGCGAAACAATAGACGTGATGTTTTTAATAAGATAAGACTGCGGATTGGACGACGAATTTGCTTCAATCAAATTCTACAAGCTCTTCGCGGTCTTTGCTTTCAGGCTCGGACGGGGATGAAGCCAAGTACGTCGCTGTTTTGAAAACGCATGAATAAATTCAAACGAGCTACTGCGATACGGAAATTATTATTTCCGTATTTGCATTTGAGATCTCGTCTAATAAAATTCGAATAAAACAATAGTTATTTATGTCGATCAATGTTGAAAATAAATGAAAAAGTGTTTTTTGAAATGAAAGATTGTGATTTAATAAAAAAAAGGGTACATTGCTTGTACGAAGAATTATTTTCAAGATTGTCGTTCGTTTCGCATTTAGTATGTTTCAATTTTAAGTCAAGAATTTCAAGTTACGTCTCAAGATGAAATACTTCTTGTCAAAACATAAATAGAATAATATCGAGACTTTACGTTCACGTGAAAATAGTTGGAATGTATGTTAATGTGTATGATATTTTATATATGCTTACATAATATTTGAAAAAGATTTTTTCAAACGTATGCTGAAAATAGCTACTTTGTTTTTATCTTTCAACAAAAGATTACGTCAACGGCAACGAAACAAGACAATTTTATTATTTTCTTGTTTCCTCGTATTAATTTCCTGCAATTTTTTGTAATTCACTTTAAAAACATTTTTTGATTCCCTATAATTAATAAATATGAATTCCGTTTAATTATCACTTTTAATATCATTATCCTTGAAATGACCATATGAGTTAAAACAATGTTAAAAAGCCATTAAAATATAATTCGTTTGACCACAACAAAAACAATAATATTCATACGTTTGATTGAGATTACAACTATTTTGTTTAATAGATAAAGTCACGATAAAATCTTCTTCATGAAAACAGAAATAGAAAAATATCCCCTTTTTTCCAACAAATTTTCATCTCATTGTTAATTTAATCGCACGATCAGAATTTTTCTTTTCTAATTGCTTTCCAATTGTCAGCTCCGCGTGCGTAACGCTTGTAATGCTTTTATCATGGATAATAATAGGTGCACGGTAACGCGAGCTAGTCGAAAAAGTGAAGCAAAAAGTATCGAACGTTGAATTCCTTAAGAGTCGAATTCCTGAATGAAACATGTGTACATTACCTAATTGTTAAATATAGATATCGTAATATGAACGCATCCTAAGATGCCGCTGAATAAATTCCTCCTTTTTTTTTATTTCTCTCTCTCTCTCTTCTTGCCCGTTCTTCGGCATTCAACGCGCCTTCAGATGAACGGACTCGACGCTGCATACGTTACATAAATGTGTGACGGCCGTTCGATCCATTGTAAATTAATTTGCCATTTAAATGTAATTTCGACGATGGCTACTTTGAGAAAGGATAAACGCCGTCTTTCGTAAGACAAAGCATTAAAAAAAGTGTTGCAGTTTGCATGTAAATTCGCTCGTTTTGTAACACGCACGACCGAGTGCCGTATTCATTAACTGAAACTCGTTACCAACACGAATCAATTGATAAAATTAGTGTCATCAACGGGTATTGCCAATTTATATAAACGACAAATATTTATGTTTTATCGTAAATTGCGAGTTAAGGAGCAATTCGAGACTGGCTTTTGAAATGTTTATCGTAAACTTGCATTGTAAACATGAATGGATTTAAACTTTTCAACATTCAGAAATGACTATATAAGAGTTGCAGTTGAAATGAAAATGAAAGAAATTCAGGCTAATGAAGTTTCAAAATTCAAACATGCAACGGTTATTTGAAAAGTATAAATAAATAAATAATTAGTATAATAAATAAATAAGTAAATTTGCTTTCGTCATTTCATCATCTCTTGTTGTATTCTGCTAACCAAAATTGAATTCAAATCCAACTTCTATGACCGCACTTTGAAACCCCGAGAAAAACAGTTCAACTGTCAAGCGGCACCAATCCAGACACGCCCATCAAACCCTTGCGACAAACGTCAAAAAGCCCGCGCCCACCTAACCATCAAGCATTTCGTACGTTTCAGTTGGTCGCGATGATAAACACAATTCTTACATCAACAATTCCAAAGTGACTTCGATGACATCGAAGCCATGGGTTAACCAAGTCGAATCAAAGAGCCAACAAGATGGACCCAAATTTGGCTTGCCGGCGAGTCCACGACGGATACGCAACGATAAGGACCAGGGGTCAGCGCAACAGATGGCGCTCGATGTATAAGTGCAATTCGGAGGAGGCGGTGGACCGAGAACAAAGTCTGATTGTGACGCCAAATGTTGGTGTACCAGTGCCACGCTGGTCGACCATAGGGGAATCGCAGTTAACAGAAAACTATGGGACCCTGCGCAAATCAATCAACGAAAAAGTCGATGGCAAAGTTATACTGAACACCTTCTTGAAAAATGACCATTGGTCAGAAAGTCTTCCAGTGATGGTACCAGTCGACATGTGTCAACAAAACGGTAACATCCACTTCCTTAGTCCAATTTGCGACGAATCAGTTGAAACTTCCAAATTGTCTGAATCCGTCGATAGCGAGGTGCCACCGAAACTTCCAGTATATGGTCGCCGAGAGTCAGGTACCAATCGTCAGCCAGTATACGCCGTACCAAATTTCAACCGAAACGCGGGTCTCAATTACGTAACGGCACGGTACATTGAAGACATCAACCGAAATATTGCAGAGATTGATAAAAGCTATGAAGACATGCGCTTGGCGAGCCACGACAAGTCTAATAAGAAGGTGGACATGGTACCAATGCCCCCGATCGAGATCGAACCAACGGAAGCTGAAGATGAAGTAGTGGTACTGCGAAGACTCAACTTTAGACGAGGCAAGACCAGTTCAGTAGCCTTACCTTTGCCACCAAGAAGGTGTTCTTCTTTAGAGGACAACGTCAAAAGACTGTCAGTAGGTTCGGCTTCGGTAACTTCAGCTTCAACTGAGTCTA
Source organism: Aradophagus sp. ZL-2020 (assembly GCA_022817685.1). NCBI lineage: Eukaryota > Metazoa > Arthropoda > Insecta > Hymenoptera > Scelionidae > Aradophagus > Aradophagus sp. ZL-2020. The sequence continues at coordinate 17,732 of JABFOV010000464.1, read as the reverse complement.
CTGACTCGATGGAGTGCGCTAGGCGTCGACGCGCCAGGTGTCATTGCAAGATCAATGGCTTATTGGAGCAAAATTACTCCAAGATTGAAGACGAGCCTTCCTCGTCGACTGATGATGAACGTCCCCTTAGAGATGCAGTTAGAAGAACTTCGGCGACCAACACCATTGGTAAGAGTTCGTTCAATCGGGTGAAGAGGAACCCTTTGCGTCACTCGGAAAGGAATCTTAGAAGGGTCGCCGAGGCAAGGGAGGCCTGGCGCAGTCGGAAGTATGATACCTTGCCTAATTCGAGGTCGATCAAGAGGTCGAACTCAAGGTCCAAAGATGGAGTGGTAGTGAATGGTGATGTACCGTTGGACGCGACTGACGTAATCATTCGAGGCGAGATGGCGCGACAGAGCTTGAGATCTGTTGACTCCAGGGTTGGCAATTTCGCCGCTACCTTGCCTCGGCGTAATGCCAAAGAACCTTTGAGGAGGTTCTCGGGTAATATGCCAGTGCTGGAGCCACTTTACGAGCACGCGGTTAGTGACCCGGTGAAGCCGAGGGACACCAGCAAAGTCATTCCTTGGTGGGAACTGGCGACGAGAAAGTACAGACATCGTAGTTGTCCATCTTTGCAGGTAAAAATGAAGAAGATTCTACGCAGGGTCAGTTGTTCATTGTTGGTTCAATTCGTGATTTGTAGTTTGGGAGAAAGGTAGGATTTTGGGTCGTTAGACTCGAACCATAGGATCGGGTGATAAATGGTTGTTGAGTTATTGACAGAATCGAAAGAATATATATGGTCCGGTGGGGAGTCAATTCAGTTGTAAGAAATTTGTGTAATGATGTATGTTTTTGGGAGGAAATATTAGATTGTTGGGGAATAAGTTGCGTTTATTAATGGAGGCTTTTTATTATGTCAGATGGTGATGTATGTTCCTTTGTGGTATGTACGTTACTTTATGAGATACACAGTTTCAGAAAAATGAAGTTTCATTTTAATTTGAATGGAATGAGAAACTTTAATTGCAAAGAAAGCAATCTTACAACATTTCTCATAAATTCTGATTAAATTGATGTAAATATGTAACATAAGTGAATTAATTTCACAAGTAATATTAAAAATGTACACAACTTATTATACATTATTTTCATTATTTTCCAAATATGATTTTTAGACTTATTTTAACAAAAAATAGTAAATCATTAAAAAGTGCACAATCTTCAATTCCACACTGCTTATTTTAGACATGAAGCGACATATAAATTATATAAAATTGGAAAAAGAATTTCACAATCTCAACTTTTAACTTCTATAAACAGGTGTCATAATTCATTCCAAGTTCCAAAACACGAAAATTTACGACAAGAAAGTTTATCCAACACATGCACGCCAAATGCGAATAGAATATGATTCACTCAAATATGTCCATTTCGCTAACAATGATCACGTGTTGGCCAGGGAAAAAGTATCACATTTTTGGAGTCGTATGTCATGAGACATATGCAGACCTTGCACCAACCGAAGAAATGATTTAGGTTCGATAACAAAACTTAACTCAATATCGCGGATAATAAATTCAATGGATTATTAAGACTTTTTTATACTTTTGCTCGAGAAACCTTTGATTTGGCGCTGCACTTTTCGAGCGATCGATTACACATTTTGTTCATCAACTTTTATAATGTAATGCAAACCGCGCGATTGATTTCATTTATTTACATCATACCAGTATAGATTACAAGACTGGGCTCATTCGATACTCTCAATTTTATCTCATACTATGTGTTTTTGTGTACAACTTTTTTTATCTTTCCAAGTTTTTTTAATCGAAGAAAAATTACGTAATTACTTTGTAAATTAAAAAAAAAATTAAAAACACAAAAATTGTTTTCATAACTTTTATTGAATAATATAGTTAAAAAAATTCAAAAAATAATTTAATTTAACACCAATATTTGAAAATATTTTATAAAATTCGAATTATTAATTACTTTTTATAATTAAAAAGGTAACTTTTCTCAATTAGTTTAAATTATATGTAAAAATAAATGTAATAATTTAATACATTGAGCATGTTTCAATGAAAACGACAGAATGAGATAAATTTGTGAAATTGTAACCGGTAATGTTGCTCGTGACATATGTGAAATATCAGTTGCAGGATTTTTTGAACGGTAATTGTAACGAAAACGACAATCGCTTTCCTGCCAATGTGAAGCGAACCCGAAACGAAACGTCCTGACTTGGAGGCGTTCTGCTACATTCCGCTCGCTCAGACCGACTACCTGCGACAGTTTTTCTCCGCTTTTTCTCATAAACGAATCATCGTCACGGTTGTGTTTCGCGTTGCCAACAAAGAGCGTGATTCCAAGCCATACATCCGTGCAATTTAGCGGACACGTGATCAAACAGTTCACTTTTCAAATCAAACAAACTTTTTTTTCGTATTATTGAATAAAACAGTTTTATTGTTCACTTTATCGTTTCCCCTCGTTTGTATCGGAACACGAACTTAATACATTACTGAAGTTGAAAAAAAAAAAAAAATTTAAACACATTTTCTATCTAATTTCTTTTCAGAATGAACTTGATTTATTGTAAATTATTTAAAATTAATTTTTGAATCATAAATTGAAATGCAAAGAAAATGTAAAAAAATATTGCTGGAGAAATTTATTTTGCACGGTCATAAACTTTTAAAACGATTTCAGTGAACGTTAATGGATTTTATTGAGTGAATAATATTGTAATTTATTTTTCATTGTGTTGAACAGTAATAGCGACGTATATTGATGCGACGCGTAAAAAATATTTATGTAAATAGATATATCCCCCTTTATCACTGCGGAAAAGATAAATAAATAAAAATAAATGTAAACGTAGGCGGAATCTATTCCTTTTTCTTTTTCTCTCTCTCTCTCTTTTTTTTCTTTTTCCACTGAAAGGTTCAGAAAGCGACACCGGAAATTCTAAGACACACTCGTCGGCATTCACTTCTTTTTAGTCAGGATTTCATTCCATTCTTCAAAATAAACTTATAACTTCCAATACAAGTTATAGATTTATCGTTGTATTTATATTATGTTTGTGCAAATAATTTTTAATTTTTAAAAATAAATGTATTCATTTTACCAACATTAATATAATGAAAATTATATGCGATTCATTTCAGGTACTGCAGTATAAATTACGGTACAAATTTTTGTCTTATGATTGTTGAAAAAAGAATTTGTGTGATTACTAAATCAAATTCATGGTTTGTTAATAAAATGTCACAGAGAGAAATTTTTTATTTTCATTTCAGGCTCACGTGGTTTCGGCTTTTGAGCAATCGTTATCAAACATGACTCAAAGACTGCAACAATTGACAGCAACTGCGGAAAAGAAGGTACAGTCAAACATTTCTCTTCAATCTAATTTTATTAATTATTTTTCTTTAAAAATTTTTTCAACAACATGTAATCAATAAATCAAGAAAACATTAAAAAAGAGACCATTGTCACGACTTCAAATTTGAACTCTATGTTTTGGAACAGTAATTTTATTTTCTTTTCAAAAATCGCCTCATTCAAATATTGACTTTCAATGCAGGATTCGGAACTGCAGGAGCTACGGGAAACGATCGAAAGGTTACGAAAACAAAGCGCCGAAGCTAGTTTAAATAATGGCCCAGCATTGAACAGTCGCCGGCACACGCTCGGAGATTCTGAATCCGGAACCACCGGATGCACCGGTAATTCTGGAAATAGCAATCAGGCGTCGTCGATGGCGCGACAGCTATCCGCGGACAGTGTTACATCACTGAATTCGTTAAGTAGTGCATGTTCAGCGAGCAGTCATCAAAAGAAGAAAGGTTGGCTCCGCAGCTCTTTCTCCAAAGCCTTTTCAAGGTATTATCAGTATTCAATTGTAACGCTTCCTTTTTTACCTTCACCCAACGAAACCGTTGTCGAATCCTTTAAATTCATCATTATATTTTCTCTATATAGTATTTCAGCGCTTATCTTTTATTTATTACAAAACACGTTTATAAACACCGTAAAAGTTCACCAGGACTTTATTTAGAATTTCACTTATCTGGAGTATTATTTACAATTCTAAGCAAGAAGTTAGACCAGCTAGAGCAGATTAATCTATATCTATAAACAGAGATTAAACACAGGTCGAAATTTCAATCTGTGTTTATTTTTTAATTATCAATATTGAATTAACATTATATTGAAACATTAGCTTAAATGATGGTTGTTTTAGATTTTTGATTTAAGATATAATAGATCAAAAGAACTTTGGTCGATTGCAAAAATCAGATGGGTCATATGTAAGTTTATTCTTTGGTTATGACTATACAGATATTCCCTTTAATTTCCAAGTTGTTTCAATTTTAATAAGTAATAAATGTGATTTCAGCAAGCACTGATTGCAATTTCTTTTTTCCAGATCTCGAAAGAATCGCCATGGTTCTGTATCCGACGCAGAAGACTGTAAAGAAAGCATCGCCGGCGAAGCGAGTGTTCCAAACAGTCCACGATTGCCCACGGCATCGAAGCACGACAATTCAACGACCGTCAACCAAGTGAACGCGAAGAACAAGGAAGTCAAGGCGACGACGGATCTTGATAACTCGCTATCCAGCAGTAAAAGCAGTTCCGCTCTTTATAACAAAGAAGACGAGAACGTGGATGAATTGAAGAAGCAGCTTCGAGAGAAAGACCTAGTATTGACGGATATAAGACTGGAAGCCCTTTCTTCCGCGCACCAACTGGAATCACTGAAAGACACCGTGATCAAAATGCGGGTTGGTATCTTGAAACCGCCTCTTAAACATTTTGTAGAAAAATCTTTGATTCTTGTAAAGATTACTATCATTTTTTCAATGTTAAATGTACATCTGAAAATGGTTCCTTTCCTCATGCCACCTTCTCTTTTTCATTCAAAATGAAAAATTTAAATCATGCCTTAGAAATATTCCTTACATGTTTGTTACACATTTTTTGAAGAAAGCTTATTAACAAATTTTGCACCAACAAATTGTTTCAGAATGAAATGTTAAACCTGAAGCAAAACAACGAGCGCCTGCAGCGTTTAGTGACATCAAAATCATTGACGTCTTCGCAATCGTCTCTTCCAAGCGACCCGGAACGTCGTTTCAGCATGACGGAAGTTGCAACGAGCGTCGCAGCAATGGCCAACGGCGATGCAACGTCCGCAGCCGATCAACTCGAGGATCTCAGTGTCCCGGAACACCCGGTGGTGCCAACGACGACGTCAACCGTGTCGGACGCAACGATGGAACAGGATACCGATGGCAAACGAATTAACGTGGCCATCTACCTCGGCAGTGAAAAAACTTTCAATTATAACAACTTTTGTAATCCTGCGGAACCGGGAACTAGTAGCGAGCCTGTACACTGCGTTATTGCCAACGTGTGTATCTCTAACAAAACTACGTGGGACACCCTGGATTCGATCGTACGCCGATGTTTCAAAGAATACGTTTCAAGGATCGACCCCGTTACGAATTTGGGTCTAAGTGTTGATTGCGTTGCGTCCTATCACCTCGGAGAAGCTTCTCGGTAATTCTTTAAACTCATTCTTATATTAAACGTTTCGGTTCTGAGGACGCAACGACAGATGGCGCCGCAAAAGCTATTGCAAAAAGCTATCACAGTGTCATCTGCTGCTGTATCTTTACAACTAAAACATTCAACTTTGATATCCCTTATTTTAACAGTTTATTATTTAACATATCTTTATAAGTTATCTTCATAAAATAAATTCAACTGATTTCAGATGTACAACTGATTCCCAACATCCAGAATTACTTCCATGCGGTTACTTAGTAGGTCATGTAAAAACGATATATTTGGTGCTATCCGGGTATTCGTGGCTCGCCATGGATACCCTAATACCGCGTTCAATAGTTCAACGGTTGGTGTCGCTGTTGACCGAGCACCGAAGAGTAATTTTGTGCGGTCCCAGTGGCACCGGCAAAAGTTACCTCGCCGCCAAGCTCGCCCATGCGCTCGTCGACACCGACGCCGAAGTGAAGGACGTCGCCGCGGTGGCGACGTTTAACGTCGACCACAAGTCCAGCAAGGAGCTCAGACAATATTTGGCGCACATCGCCGAACGATGTGACCTGAATACCGCCGACGAACTTCCCAAAGTCATCATCCTCGAAAATTTGCAGCACGCCACCTCGCTTGGCGAGCTGTTCAGCGGACTTCTTGGCACAAGACACTCGTCGTGTCCAGCGATAATTGGAACAATGAGCCAAGCTACTTGTTCCACTACTAACTTGCAATTACATCACAACTTCCGGTGAGTTTTATCTATATCTTTAACGTTCATTTATGATCTTCCGACGGAAGTTCTTTGTTCATTCAGTTTTGTCTTTTCAAATGTAAAGATTGTTATTTTGATTATATAGAATGGTCTACTTTAATTAGTATCATTAAAATAAGTTATTCAATTGTAGTATTTATTTAACGTATTTGTAAATGTGATAATGAAAGATGTACAGCTAATAATTAAGTCATTTGAATATTGAAAATGATTTTAATTAATAATTGGAAGGAATACAAATTTTAATTCCTTCCTTGAGTTATCATGAAAACTTGAACATATTAATAAACATATTTAATATTAATGCAAATTTTATATACCGTACACTTAAAAAAGAAATGAAATATAAAATGAATTTTATTAACATCAAATTTTAAATATTGTTTACAAAATATAAAATTATGACTTATTTTAAATTTCTTTTAGTAGATATATTTCAGTCATAGTATTCTTCAATAATTTATTTCAAACTACATTCTATTTCAAGTCACTGCAAACGAAACAAAGAACCTCGAAAGGGCAGTCTTAATGTCAATGCCAATGTCACTGACATTTACCTTTAATTGCAGATGGGTGCTTTGTGCAAATCACATGGAGCCTGTGAAAGGTTTCCTGGGACGTTATTTGAGGAGAAAACTGTTCGAGCATGAATTGCGCGAAGGGACTGGTACGCGAAACGCGGAAATGGCTGCTGTTGTCGAATGGTTATCTCGAGTTTGGTTACACCTTAATAAGTTCCTAGAAACTCACAGCAGCTCTGACGTTACTATTGGTGAGACAAATTTATTGAACTTTTCACTAACTTTGTAATACTTTATGTCTTAAGCGACAATTTTATTGACACAATCTCTTTTATTTTGTCTAAATATAGGACCACGACTGTTTCTACCATGTCCAATGGAGGTCGCGGGGTCGCAAGTATGGTTCACCGATCTTTGGAATTATTCGATTATTCCGTATTTAGTTGAAGCCGTGCGTGATGGGTTCACGTTATACGGGAGCAGAACGAACAGCGGGAGCGGAAACAGCGGTGAAAATGTGTGGGAAGATCCTGCTCAGTTCATTGTTTCGAGTTACCCCTGGATCTCGACTCACGCGGTCCACGGTGGCAGTGACGCTCTTTTGAGGTTGCGACCCGAGGACGTTGGGTTCGACATGGTCAACTCGACCCACGTCAGTGGCGTTGGTTCGTCGAGCGTGAAGAGTCTCGGTAGCGCTCACGGCGACTCGGAGGGAGATCCCTTGGTGAGATTTCAATCAATAACCGATTTAAAACTGACCTATATGAATGTACTGCTCGTGAAATATTCGTTCGTTTCAGAGTAACGCGAATTACGAAATCAGGATATTAATGTTAGAATACCGGATTATTGAGTTTTTATTAACCCAAATAGTAAAATGTGACTAATTTTAGTCGAACGAATCCGCCAGAATGTTTTTCAACACTATAACAGATATAATCATATTTTGTATTTTGCATATTTTGCCTTGCGCAAAGTTAATCTGGCGGGATCAATAAACAAATAATTAAATACTCAGAAGAATTGTTACAAGTATTTAAAAGAATGCGTTGAATTATACATTGTGCTTTCTGAAAACTTTTTCACCCAATTGTTTGACATACTGACATTAATGGTAAAAAATTTAAATGAAATGTAATATTTCCATTTCAGTTGAACATGTTGATGAGATTACAAGAGGCTGCAAATTATTCAAGTCCCCACAGCAACGACACGGATTCTGTCACGTCAATGGATTCAACTCTCGCGCGACATTCGGAAGACCTTAGCTTGAACTCCTCATCGAAAGGAGTCGAGTCTGCCCTTTGAAACGTACCAGAAAACCATGAGGCCTAATACTTTAAAATGAAACATTCAATTCTATACTGGCCTGTTATATATATATAAATATATATATACACACATATATATATATATAAACTATTTACAGCAATACATTAACATTTGTATACATTTTGAGAATTGTATCAAGCGCGACGTGTAAGTTTAGAAGCGTTCGGCTAATACTCTTAACACAGAATATTTTATTCGTACGATAAATGTAAACTCACAAGGTCGAGCAGTGAAACGAATTGAGGACTGAACTTTAAGGAGCGGTGTCATTCATCGTGTTCAAAGTTACCTATTTTGTTTCGTCGAAACGAATCGTACAATTTACCGTGCAAAGAAAAACGCCGTGGGATTGTTGAAATGATGAGATTTATTTTTCGCCAAGCGAACGACCAATTTTCAGATCATTGATTTCAAATTTTTTGCTTTTGATTTGGCAAAAATTAACATGACTTTGTGCAATATGATCTGCGACCAATTACTTTGCAAGCGACTCAATTTTTTTTAAAATTCAGTTCTCAATGCTTTGCGTAATTTTGAAGCAAGCAAAAGACACGTCTGGGAAAAAGATGAAAACTGTCGAAATATTACATGCTCATTGTGAACCCCTTATAGCAGGCCTAAGCATACCCCGAACGGGCTGACAAATATTTGATACAATATTTTTGACCTTTTGCGCAAGCGAATTTCGTACTCTCCGCATACACTTTTAGACAACCATTTTATACAATTTTAATAAATTTTATACAATTCAGCGACGGTGATTTTGTCATATTTTTGAAACTGCATGTTTAAAGCGCGACTACGATTGTTTTTGATGCGACTTTTGCTAAACGTCTCATTTCAAAGAACAAAATTTGCAAATTGTGATATATTATTTATTTAAAAGAGGAAGTAACACACTGTGAAAATGAATTGTAAACCTAAATATCAGGTGACGAAGGAAACGACAATTGTATCCCTCGATTGGCAGGGAAAGTGCACAGTATTATAATACCGTTTTCTTAGAATCGAAAACCGATTCAAAACTAAACTTGCGTCAGAAACGGAGTCAAAATTCATGTGGAAGTCGAAAACGAAACTGACGAAGTGCAAAGTTAAGCATTTAAAATTGACGCAGTTCTAATGTGCTGCTATAATTTTATTTTGCCCTTTTTTTCGGTTTTTTTTTCCTTTATTATATTTTTTTAGTCTATCCATTTTGACTCCATCTCTGATTTGCAGATTTTATATTCTAATATATATTATTGTAATACACTTGTTAAAGTATGGATGTTTTTGTAATCGTACGTAAGTGTCATCTTTATTGCTTTTACCGAGTTTTGATCAATAGAAATAAACATTGAATATATTATGTTGAACAATTGCTTGTTTTAAATTATTTTCCACTGTTACCCCTTAGAATTCAGCATGGTTTATAAAAATTGTTTCTTTAATTTATTTTTTATTTTGCAATTTTTACTTTCAAATCATTTTTATATTAAATATTTTTTTTTTTCGTTCAGTTCCTATTTATTTATAATTTACATAATTATATATGTTTTGTATAAATACATTTACAATAAACGTTTCAAAATAATGTCATAAGAATCATCACGACGCTTTTTCGTTTATAATTCAAGTTTGCCAACATTGTAAGTACAATTTTTAATCACTATGAAATCTAGTAACTTTTTGTCTCGCCAGTTTTGGCGCGCGTGGTCAACAGTACAAGTTCACGTTTCGTTGAAGTTTGTATCATTCGAAAAGGTTATGCCAAGAAGTTTGAACGAATATTAAATAAAAATGGGCGATTCCGATTTCAACGAGTTGCTGAGATCGGCAGAACAACTATCAGCGGCTGTGGAAAATAATGGGGAACTGCCTCAAGTGGAAAGAAATTTACGTCAAATTTTGGAAGCTTCAAATGAACTGTGGTCGAGAATAACGCAGACCGGCACACAAGACAATCAAGTTCAAGCGTGAGTCTTTTGACCTTCAGCTTCATTTCCATATAATATTTACTTTAATTATAAATTTCAAATTGTTTTTGAAGTTCAAAAATTTAGAAAAATTACTTTGCACGTTTATCTTTTTGTTGATCATTATGTAGCTTTGTATGTCATTTATATGACTAGTTCAGTTATTGGAATAAATATAAATTAATTGTAAATATATATTTAAGCTTAAGTAGAAAAAAGATAAAATTATAATTTTCATTTCATACTACTTAAAAGTAATTATAATTTTTTGTTCTTTTAGTCACCTTTTGTTAGGTTCACGAGGTGTAGATTTACCTCAAATATCGCAAAAATTAAGTTCACTCAGCACACGTAGAACTTTTGAACCATTGGATCCCATTGCTGACACAGATATCAATAGTTATTTGAAAAATGAAAAGGAAAATGCCATTCTTTCAATTATTGAACAAGTACACAAAGATGTAAGTTTTGTTATTCTTTTATCACTTTTATATTCTGTATTATACTATTCACTTTATTATTATTATTCATATATTGTAAAATATTATATTTTTATCATTTAATTTATTTTTAAATAAATATATTAATAAATTTATAAAAAACATTATATTATAACTAATTATCAATACATTATATTTTGATTAATTCATTGAAAATAGTTAAAAATGACTCAAATTAACAAAAGTATAATTTTGTATCAATCTCGTACCAATATTTTCAAATATACTGCCTACAAATACCAATTTATACAACAATATCAACTTCATATCTAGTTAACTTCAGCATTTCAATTACTAGACACGTATTGTGCAAGTTATATAAACCAAAACTTTCCTAGCAATAAAATCGATAATCTTAACAATCTCGTGTGTTGTGGAATTCAAAGATGATTTTCATTCATCTTCCAATATCACATTATTAACAATTACGGTCGTTTGGCACTGCAGAAATAATTGAACAAGTTATGGCAACTTTAAAACAAAAAGTTTTTAATACGGAGATAATGATAGCGAAAACTTTGGTTATAAAAGTTGGCACACATTTATACAGAGTCCCTTTTTAAATATAATTTATTTGAATTATTGTTGGAAACTTTTTGGCAAAGATTTAAAGAATGATGAAAAAACAGAGGGATAAGTTTTAAATTGAATAAGTGTGCAATTCAGCTAATCAACTTTACTTTATTGTCTCAGCAATTTGACACACAACAGATATGGAATTTTTTCTTTAAACTTCTTTAACACTTTCCTTTGCAAGAGTCAAAATGTATTTATAGATGAGGAACGAATTTCAATAATGTTAACAATCGTAATTTGATGTTTAAACAACTCATTTATCATACCACGTTTTACTGTACTTACATATAGAAATAGATACGTACATAATATATTTATCTGCAAAGGTGGAAAAATTATATACTTCAGTTAACTTGAACATGTATAACTGTAATGTGCTCTTCACTTATATATGAATCATAGCTCTGACAAAGGAGAGAGTTGATTACATAATTATGAAGCTGTAGTTTTATGTCCATTTGCTTGAATACAATAAGATTAAATAAAATTTAAATGTAAAACAAATAGTTTTCATTTTTAAACTTTCTTTCATCTAATTTATTTTGTCATCTATTAACTTTTCACTTTATTGTTTTCAAATATTAATTTTATTATATTAATTTCATTTACTTCCTCGTTTCAATAAATTTTGAAGAGCAACCCTTTTTTTTTTTTAATTATACAAATGTGTCTCGTCTGCCCTGCAGTTACAATCCAAAATCGATCATCCAGAGGTACAAAATGTAGTACATTTTCAAAATACGCTTTCCCAGAAATATTTTGATTTAGTGCATTACAATGGACACATGAATGCACGCAATAACTTCCGAAATCTATTTTAGGGAAACAAAATGTTTCGCCTCAGTGAAAATTAAAAGGGGAATGTTGTTATAAATGTTTGAACAAAAAAAAAAAAAAAAAAAAGAATTGCATTTTCATGTCTAGAAATTGAATGACATTCTATTTTCATTAAACTTGAAATTGAATTGTATAAAAAAATTGATAGTCATTGATAAAAATATATTCATCGTGCGAGTATAAATTATTTGATTTTTGTATCTATCAATAAATAATACTCAAATTTCCTTTGCCATTAACTCTATCACTTCATTATTAAATATTCTCAACTTTTCATAATAAAAAAAGAAAAAAATAAATAAAAAAAGAAAAATCAATGTCCAATTACAGTTAGACTAGTTTCATGAATATAACATATGTTCCACGCAAAACTGTTAATTACATAATGTGTAACTCTACCATTTAACATCAATAATCAAACCATCAAACATATCAACAACCAATCATTTGCAGACGTTTCGCCTAAATCGCGTACAACAGTTGGAGCATACTCTTGGCGAATGGAAGCAAATGCGATATGAAATAATGAATGCGATGACAGCGCCATCCGGTGAACTGGTCGATCTCCGAGGTACGCCACAACGTAGCAAGCTAGCCGGTTCCATAATGTCCGGCTTATCCAACACTGAAGTGGCCTATGTTAAAGAACTCAAAGACTACAACAAACACGTCCTCTGGAATGTCAACCGCCCAAATTTATTTGCATCGTTTCTCAAAGCCGCTGAGTCTCTCAACGACAAAAAGATCGTCGACATGTGGAAGATGGTCAAATACATGGTGGACGTACCACCAGCATTACGAGACGAACAAACCCATCCACGCAGCAGTCCGATGATCGAGCAAAGAATCGTAGTCCAAGCTCGAAAATACCTAGAGGATCGGTACCGAGACTTTATGAATTCAGTGGTGAACGAGAACTTGGCGCAAGCGAAGCGTGGTGGCGTGCCCGGCACGTTGCCACTGGTCAAAAGTTTCGTTGGCATCAAGGTTCAAAATCTGCGTGACCTAGAGGACGTGATCGTCGACGATAAGCCGCTTTGGCCATTGGTCTACTTCTGCATGCGCGCTGGCGACTTCAACGCCGCGGTCCATTGCTTGAATTTATGTGGCGGTACGTTCCAGGAGTTCAGGATGGCATTAGAAGAGGCCGCTAATGATGCCCAGCGCAGACCGGGGAGCCGTTCTGAATCGGTGCTCAAGTTACATTACAGAAAGCACGTGCGCTCGACGACCGACCCATTCAAGAAGGCCGCCTATTGCGCCTTGGTGCCATGCGAGCCCGACGACCTCCACTCCGAGGTCATGTCCACCGCGGACGATTATCTGTGGCTGAAACTGTGCCAGGTCCGGGATCAAGATTCAGATCAGAAGCTCACTTTGGCGCACTTGCAAACAACTATACTGGAAGTTTACGGTGAGATTGAGTTAATGGAATCTGGGGCTCGAGTGTGCGTTATCGGGCGATATTGTTTCGGTCCAGTGTGTATAATTAATACGTTATTTCGTTAGCAATTACAGTGGGAGAAATAGATTGCCAAACTTGCGATCTAAGATAGTACATTAAACTGAGTATGGATTGTTGAGCTGTTCAAACAATCAAAATGAAGTAGTTGTAATTTTACTATGATCTGTTGTTGAAATGAGACATTTGTTCTGATTGGTTGATAGTGAAATGTTTACAGATTGTTGGCTTGATGTGCGAAAAGTTTCTAACGTTTTATAGTCGATGGATTTTGAGTGGATTTCATTCACTGTTTTCACTTTTTGTAGAAAAATTGAGAGATATAACAAAGTTTATTTTAAAATTTTATTTTACATCATATTTTTCTTTCGATTTTACGTAATAATTGTTCAAAAGAATAGAAAACAGTTTTTTACTTTATACATTTTCTTCTCAATTTAAAATGATTGATAATAAAAACGTTCGAATCTTCATTCACATCCATCTAGATTCTTGTAATTTGAAAAAGTAAATTAAAATAATGGAAGATAGTAAAATATTCAAGAGATAAAAATGAATATTTTTTTCATGCCATCAACTCAAAATAAAATTTGAATCTAATAGTAGGATTTGTGATAAATTTATAATGATTACAAAATCATCGCCTCGATCAAAAAAAGTACCAATTGAGATTTTCGTTGAAGTAAGTGTCGATTCAGGTTTTTAAATGAAATTTTCTACAATGAAATTTGAATCGCCTCCTTCTTTAACGCGAATCTAAACGCACACCTTTTTGACTCGGATGATGAAATATTGTTAAGCTAATACTTGCAGTTAAAGTTTTTAATGTTTATTAAAAAATCAAAATAAAATCTAACATAAATTTTCATTCATGAATAATAATAAGATAAGCTTGATTCATATTAAAACAACATCTCAATTTGCTACTACATAATTTGTATTCTCTTCTACTATAATTAATTAACTTTCGTTTATGAATAAATCTTGGTAGCTTCAAGTACATAAGAAAATAATTAATTGTTCGATGTAAAAAATTGACCTCAATCAACTCTTTGTAAACCTTTAATCTGAGATTATTAGTTAAATACTCTAATTCTTTCAGTGTGTAAAAGGACTAGATTAATTACAGCGATAGTCGTACAGCGACTGTTTATTTTGCATCCCCATTTGCTTTAGAAACGTAGCCTGGATGCAATTATTTGACATTGTTTCCCCAAGATAAATTGTGACCGCATAAATAAAAGAAATAATAATAATAAAAAAAAACTTGATTACAGGTGAATCGTATTACCGGGCTCACGACCAGCCATTACTCTACTTCTCGATGCTCTTCCTCACGGGTCAATTCGAGTCAGCGATCGAATTTTTAGCACGAGGCGCCGGGGCGAAATTCTTACCTCACGCCGTACATCTCGCGGCGGCTTTGCACGAACATAATCTACTCGCCGTTAGCCAAAGTGTGCTCGCTCCATTAATAAGCACAGATCCGGCGGATAAACCTCCAGCGAAAAGACTTAATTTCGCTCGATTAATACTACTCTACGTCAAGCGATTTGAATCGTCCGATCCCAAAGAAAGCTTACATTATCTCTTCCTTTTGAGGTATAAATAACATTTACTTTAAAATAAAATTTAAAAGCGCAATTCACAAAATCAGTTACACCCTTTAATTATGTAACATCAAATTAAAAGTTAAACTTTGAATTTGAAGGCATGTATTTTACGTATTTTAATAAAAAAAATGTTGTACTTTTTAGATGTTTAAAGGATCCGAATAAGAGGAACATGTTCGCCGTATCCGCCGCGGAAATGGTCGTCGATGCTTCGCCCGCTAATCGTAGCATACTCGTTGGAAAAATCGATAAAGAACGCAGGATTCCCGGAATTTTGGATAGGTTCCAAATTAACACGGACGACGTCATAAATATCAGTGCCGAAGCATTGTACCGTAAAGGTCAATTGGAAGACGCGGTGACGATGTACGATCTCGCCGGAAATCATGAAAAAGTGCTTGATATAATGTGTATGCTATTGTCACAGGTTGTCAGTCAAAAAAGCGCGCCGGGGTCGTTGCGTTCGCGCTTACAGGCTACTGCCGTTGATATTAGTAATAGGTACTTGTTTTTCTTTGGGCAACCTTTTAAGCGCAAAATTTACATTCATTAAACGTTAATTTCATTGAAATGTAATGATGCTTCAGGTACCAGGGAATCGCTATCAGAGCTCCTGCGGAATCAGTGGCCGCTTTCTATACGCTCCGAGATTTGATGGTGTTTTTCGATCAGTATCACAACAATCAATATCTCAGTGCTCTGAGGGTAAACATCTTTTATTTTATTGCTTGACTTGAGTTATTTATTTATTTACTTATTAATGAAATAGGTATTTGTCCAATTATATTTAAATATTTAAAAATATATAACTTTATATAAATATAAATTTTATGGAATGCGTTTGTGTTCGGATTTTATATTATTAAAAAATAATATTTTTGTTTGATTAACTTTGTCAAAATGATTTTGCAAATATAAATTCATCAACAAATAATCACTTTTTATTTATAACATCAGCATATTTTGTTTAATTGTAATTTTTTAACTTTACACAAATTCTTATTCATAGATTTGGACGTATTTTATAAGTAAAAAATTCAGTATCAAGATTATTATTATTTTACATACAGTTTAAAGTCTTTAATACAAAACAAATTCTAATGAAAATAAGAAATATGTTTTTAATTCTACATTTAAATGAACTTTGTAAATGTATACTTATATTAGAAGAGTATTCTAAAAAATGTTGGTTATTTTAAAAAAAAGAATAATTATTTAATCAATCTTAGGTTGAAGTTAAATACCGTTTTGTAAGCTTGAGGGTTGAAACGCGAAAATATACTTTGAAGCATAGCTATGATAAATGATGATTTCAATTTCAGACTATCGCCGACTCGAAACTTTTGCCATTGGACATAAAAGAAGTTGACGAATGTGTTACGGCGTTGCGCCGCGTTACGCCTGGAGTTGCTGCGACGCTGGCGGACGTGTTATTAGCGACAATGACTATCCTCCATCATCAGTACCAGAAGTTACGATCGACGGAATCGGGCGACGAAATCGCGCGGGAGGAGCAACTCAAAGATTTGAGAAAACAAGCGCGCGCATTAACGAGCTACGCCGGAACTTTACCTTACCGTATGCCAAACGAGACTAACAGCAAGCTCGTTCAAATGGAAATACTTATGCTTTGATTGCAAACTTGGATTGCATTAAAACGTACACAATACAACGTTACATTTCCCTTCAGCGTTTTGCAACGTTTCGAGCACATTTCAACGATTTTCAATTATTGATCATGCAGTTTGTCTCAAAGCCAGCGTGTTCAATCGGACTGCATTAGTTTCAATCGCATCATTACAATTATTCAAATAGCCAAATTATTTAACATATTTCATGTTTTCAAAATAAAAGTTGTTGTCGACGATTTGATTTAAGTGTAATCATAAATATATTAAGAATTCTTATGTTTTCCTTTAAGTAGGCAAATTATTTAACATATTTCTTGTTTTCAATATCAAAGTTGTTCTGGACTATTCGATTTAAGTGTAATAAGAAAATAAAAGATATATGTGTATCAATAGTGTATAATTTGAACTTTTATATTTTTCCTTCCTTTATACTTTTCTTTTATATTTATAAGTGCTTACTTCCATGGTTGCTCTATACAACGAACTTGCCATGTTTTACACGCTTATATGCCAGTATGATTGAAAACATTTTTCAAATTAAATGTTTCCGCTGTATACTTGAATGAATTGTTTAATTACAATGAGGAGACTTTCTTTTTTTACGGGTTGCACGCCTTAACGTGCTTTAATGAATCATATTTTTGCTGTTTAATGCGAAGCAATTAATTTCTGCTTAATGAATTTTTTTCACCGCACGGAACTTTTATTAGGTTTTGCTTTTTTCCTGAAAATATGCGCTTAACTTGAGAAGTTCAAGTAGAGGTGTTACTTCAAAACAAATTTCTTGTAAATTTCTTGTTTCTGGTAAGTATAAGTGGAAGAAGGTGAAAATACAAAAATATGGCATTGAAAGGTATTACGTTTTTTTTTAAAAAAGTATTTAGTGGAAGTTTTAATGAGCTTAAAATTTGTTGATGCTTTCTTAAAATACATTTGCTGGAATATATACAAAAAAAAAAAAAAAAAAA
>JABFOV010000463.1:0-34885 GCA_022817685.1 Aradophagus sp. ZL-2020 | reverse complement strand
TACTTACATACTAAATATGTCTTTTTTACTTTTAATGTGTTTGAAATACTTTTTAAATCATAAAATTTAGATACATTTTTTTAAGTGTATTGTTCGTTAACTAGATTTCTGGCCATTTGAAAAAAATGCACAGTAAGAATTTAGATCAAAGTAAAGGAAGACACACGATGAGAAAAAAGGCATTGACATAAATTGCATAATATAATTAATGGTAAAATCGATAAATGAATTGAATGATGAATTCAATAAGTTTTATGTTTTATATTGGAGTTTTATTCAGAAATTTCAAATATTTTACCGAGGAGTCGAAAATTTATTATTTTGAATGAAGGAGTAACATTATTGATTTTAAAATTACAAATTCCATCAATCCTTTTTTCTCAGCGTAATAGAGTTTAGCAATTTAATTATCGCACTCACAAACATTTCCCTCTTTCAAAAATACACTGTAAAAATGCAGAAAAATTTACAATGTATTTATTGTATAAAATATAAATATTTTACCATCTCAAATTGTTCAATTCAACTGATATTGTTTGATAAGCAACGTGTCAATTATAAAAACTGTTTTCAGTGTATTAAATTATTTTGTTTATTCAAATAATCAAAGAGGTGAAATAATTGTTCGATTAAAATAAATTATCGTAACATTGAAAGTTCAAATTCAATTTTAATTAAGCTTATTACTTACACTAACCGAAATAGATTGTGAAACAAAATGACTTTACATTGTCAATTCAACTAATTCA
Source organism: Aradophagus sp. ZL-2020 (assembly GCA_022817685.1). Lineage (NCBI taxonomy): Eukaryota > Metazoa > Arthropoda > Insecta > Hymenoptera > Scelionidae > Aradophagus > Aradophagus sp. ZL-2020. Next base: position 34,136 of record JABFOV010000463.1, on the reverse strand, counting down.
TCTAATGATGAAAATCGTGGAATACCAACTGATCAAAAGCATGACTTCATGTTTTAGTACATATTTATTAGTAAAACAATATTTGTCAATAAATCTATTAACTATTAAAAATAAAAATATTATTACAGGTTAAAATATTACTATTTGCATTAACTAAGTTGCAACTTTCTTTATTCTGAGCAAAAAATGTCGCTACTTACATAGTAATTTATGTATTAAATATATTTATTAATTAATTTTCTTAATAGTAATATTATTCATTTTTTGTAATGAAATCTTTACTTTGCGTCGTCGATAACTTATAATGTATAGATACTTGAATTAACTATATAAACTTAGCTTGACAATCTATTTCCCACCGTGTTCATTGAAGAACGTCATATTTTTTAACCATATCTATATTCCAATCAACAAGCTACGATCCAAGGATCGCATAATGGTGAGTAACTTGACTCGAGGTTTGAATAAAAAGGACCTATAAAATGACATAACTCGATTGATTCTGTCTCGTCGCGTTGCCATTACACGTAAATATTCCCTCTCATTAAGATGCTATCTATCTCAACTTTACTCCCGATTGTTAAATTTCAAAGCTATTCGCACCGTCGAATGCAATTGTGATGATGATGATGTTCTGACATTTGTCGGTGACTTTTGTTGCATCTTTTATACGAATCACTCGCGAAACGTCAGACATTGATGCGAAATTTGTTTAAAAGTCAAGGTCGGTGGTTTAACGTCGATTTTAGTTTACGACTACTTTTCGCATAATACAGTTTTGTTTTAAGATACACATTCCATTATTATTCCGTTTTTATTAATTTGTTCATCTTTTTTTTCTTTAAGATCACTTAGTCAGTTGAAATATGCACGCTAAGTTGGTGAAATACAAAATTTAATTTTTCATCGCACGTAGCTAGTTGTTTCATTTTAGCAAAAAAAAGTGTTTATCCTGACTTTTCTATCGAATTTTAGATCGAAGAGAATTCAAGAGCTTTGGAGTATTTGGGACAAACATGGGGAAGTCAAAGTAGTTTGGATAGTACTGGTACACAAAGTTCTGCTGCAAGTGAACGGAAGCGATTGAGCAGCGAAAAATGGAAGCAAGGAGCAAGAAAAACATTACTCCAATGGGTCACTAATGCCTTACCTAAGTAAGAATGTTTGATTTTCCAAAATTTTAATCAATAATATCGCAGTGATCGATTTACGTCTAAATATTGAAAGGAAACTTTGTATTTTAATTGTATGGCTTTCTTTTTTTTTTTTTTTTCATTTTCTTTGGTTCAAAAATACTCATTTAATGTTACAATATAATTTAAATTTAAATGACACATAATCTTTTACATGTATCAGTTACTCTTGAGTGGTTATTATTAAAAATTGAATAATGATTTAACAGGGAATATGGCATCCATGTTCGAGATTTCGGCGAAAGTTGGCGAGACGGAAATGCCTTTCTCGCGTTAATTGATGCAATTAAAGCGAATTTAGTAAGCTTAGCTGCCCTTCGAGAGGCCACGAACAGACTGCGTTTGGAAACTGCCTTTCAAATTGCAGAGGGAGAGCTTGGAATTGCACGTCTGCTTGATCCGGAAGATGTCGACGTGCCGCAGCCTGACGAAAAATCAATTATGACTTACGTCGCGCAATTTTTGCACAAATACCCTGAACCAAAAAATACTAGAACTGATTCTTTTGCGACGATCCAACAGGAATATGACTATCTTTTGAAATGGCTAAATGAAAAGCATCAACAACTGAATAAAATGAAGATGAGTAATTACCAACCATCCACTTACTCGGTAAGATATGAGTTTATTACTCCTGTAATTTCCGGAAAAATTTTGAGTGTCTTCATGGTGTTATTATTTACGAAAATTTTTTATTTCTTCAACACTTTTTGTTGATTAAATTCTTATAGAAAACTTATAAGATACACTCATAATAAATTGGTTATTTATTTTGCAATGTTGACATGTCTAGGATTATTTACGGCTTAAAAATGAAATGGGAGACAAGTCAGTGTTATATTCAAAATTACGCAATCTGGTAGATAAGCCTAGTATGATTAGTATAACACGAGACTCTTGGAAAAATATAGAACATCTGTGGTCTGATGTTGAAGTGTCTGTAAGTAATAACCATTTAAAAAATGTGTTTAAATTGTAATTTACCTAAATTTTATTATTGATTAAAATATTTATTTTAACTTTTAACTTAAATGATGTTTTTTTTTTTTTCAGATGATGCAGTGGCTTCGGAATTTAGATTCCGTTTTACCTGGTGAATTTGGAGAACTGGGAACTCTGCTTGCACGTGCTGAATCCATCTTGTATTCAGACAAAGATATACCGGAAGAAATGAATGAAGAAACTGCGAAAATTATATCCAACAAGCTAGTGGAACACAAGAAATTTTTCTCTGATCTGCCTAGCATCGTTGAAAGATATCATCGGCTGAAAAGATCTCCTCTAGCTTCAAAGATACCACCCGAACAACTAGACAGTATGTCGATCCGGTTCGACAGTTTGCCTGTTCGAGCGGCGAAACGAAGAATTCGACTAAAGTTCCTTGAACATAAATGTTGCCTTATTGCATTCCTGTACTTAGTAGAGACGAAACTGAAGAGTTGGAATGTGAAATACGGGACTGAAAAGATGGTGCATCAAATACTAGAACAGTATCGCAATTTCGTATCTAGTAAACGAATATTCCAAGAGTTCCAAAAAGCTTTCCTTGATATGCAACAAGTGGCTGATGAATACAAACGAGAAGGAGATATCGGTACGTATTAGCGAAAATTAAATACAAATTTAAAATGATCATTCTATTTCGATAATGATTAAAATTTTTCAGATCGAGAAGAACACATCAACATAGATAAATTTATAAAAGAAACCAACGACAAGTGGAAAAGTGTATCGATGGATCTTCGATGCGTGCAGAGCATGCTGGAAGAAGTCGTTGCCTACTGGAGAAGATGGACAGACGTTTCCAATGAGTTTGAATCCTGGCTCAACAAAGCTGAGCCTGCTTTGACCTACCCTGAAGATGAAAAGATGGAATTTTTTCAAGATATCAGCGTCTGGAAGGACAAACACCAACAGTTATCCGACACTGTCAGTTTCTTGATAGCAACTTCCGACGAAAGAGCTGGGTACCAACTCAAGGAGCATTACACACGACTTAACTCCAGGTGGGAACGAATATTCCAAGAAGCAAAACAGTACATGCACGCAGGAGACTTACTCCGCAATCGAAAAGATTACAAATCTGGAGTGGCAGCCTTACAAGCCTGGCTAAGAAGTGCAGAAGCTGTTCTTTCCACTTCGCAATTAACTTCCACCGCAAAAATTCAAGAATACGGCGATAAATTGAAAAAGCTTCATGAAGAAATCGAAAGCATCGAAGAGTTATTCCGGAATATCAGCAAGAAATTTCAGACCTTGATACCAGACTTGTCGCGCGAAGAAGTGGACAGTATGATGAACACCCTTAAGAAGGAAAAAGAGAGCTTAGTAAGAGTTCGCGCGATGATACCTATGCAGCTCCATCTTTATCATCAACTGTTGGTACAGCAAGAGTCACTGGAAGCTGGGCAAAAGGAAATCGCTGGATGGCTTGATGAAGCTGAAACCATGTTGAGTAGTTATGACTTGTCGAAAGGTCGAGACTTTATACTATCCCAGTTGGAAAAACACAAGGCCTTCTTCTCAAGAACCCTTTACTACAGATCTATGTTGGATTCGAAGAACAAAGTTTTCAGTAGCATAGTCAAAGCCGTTGATGCTCATGCAGATGTGATTAGTGCCGATGGTGGAATGACTCTGCGACAACTGAATGACAGATTTGCGCGAGTTTCTCAGGCAGCGCAACAATGTGAGCAGCGTCTTCAAGAAGCAGTGCGTTGTTGGACTAAATTCTTAGAATGCGAGAGACAAATTTGCGAATGGTTATCTGCAGCTGAAACACTGATTCACGATAAACATGCGGATAATAGGCAGTCTGTTGAATCGCATAAGAACTTCTTCGGCAAGGTTAATGAAAAATGGATACAAGATTTGATCAATTCTGGGCAGGATTTAAAGAACGTTTTGCCTGCGCAGCAGCAGGGATCAGTAATTGAGGCAATACAAAATTTGCAAAAACGGTGGCAAGAGGTTTTGAATTTTGCGCCGTTGCATTTGATGAGATTAGAGTTCCGATTGGACGAAAATACATTCATGCAATATTTGAAAGAAATTGAAATGGAAATCAATAATGAACAACAGGCTCTTACGAAAAATGAAGATGTTGGGAGTATTACTAAAAGAAATAAGGAATTTTTTGTTACTCGAGGAACTGTGGATCAAGTGAAAAAGTGCTTGCAAAGTTTAAAGAAAATTAGCAGTGCTTACGGTCAACTAAAACCTAGCGACGACAGTTTGGGTAATGCTGCTGATAGAGCTGACAAGCTTTGGGATGACATTGCACAGAGAATAGAGTATCTGCGAGAGCAACTACGTCAAGTTCCTGAACAGTGGTTGGCATATAGACATAAGTAAGTCAAATGACAGTTTTTTATTGTTTAAAAAAATACTTTACGACTGCAAATAATTGATTGACTTTTTCATTTTTAGATTCGAGGAAATGGTCCACTGGATGGATTATGTAGACAATACACTAAGAACAATCTTACAGGAAGTTAATTCAATTGAAGAATTTGAACAAGAGAAATCAATGTTTCAGGTAAATATAATACAATTTGAAATATGTCATATAAATGGTCTTAATTTAATAATAAATATTTAATTGGGCTTACTATAATAGGAAACATTAGAGGTAAAATTTACCAAATCGATTTGTTAAAAAAACAATATACAAATAAATTAGCTTACCTACAAAATGTAGAATAGTTATGGTATAATTAATGGTACCTAGTTAATATTCAGCTAGTACACCTACACGGATAGAGTACGACTATCCCGCGCAGAAAAAATCGTGTGACTCGACGTGTGGATACCCCTATCCACACGTTGAGCCACACGTTTTTTTCTGCGCGGGATTTTTTGCTCTTAACTATAAAATTAAATTATTAGATATATATATATTACGTGTAAACATTTTATGAATAATGCGTATAAATATTTTAAAAATTATTCAAATTATAGTTATTATTTAGATATATACAAAAAATGTGTCTGCATAGAAGAAGAGTTAAAATATTTTTTGCACTAGCTGAATTTCTTGTCAAGTAGACGATTAGTTATTGCATTCACTATAATAGTTACAATATATCAAATTCATGATGTATATAGCTAGTATAAGAAGTACATAGTTAGTATATAAAATACATATTATACATAGTTAGTATAATTTAATATATATAATTTAATAAATCTATATTTAAAATACGTTATACATGCATTATTTTTATTTGCAGAAAGTGTGTCGCGAAGTTGATGACAAACGAGAGGGAATGAAATGGCTTGTTCAAACATTAGATAACCTGACTGCAAATCGTTCGGACCACGAAGCGCAAGTTGAACAAAATCGACTGCAACAACTTATCATACGTTATAAAAATTTAATACCTACAATTGACATCACAATGACAAAAACTGAAATTTATTCCAAGAGTTATACTTACAGAAGAGAAGTGCATGAAGTTTGTACACTTCTGCATAAAGTTCGTGAACAATCGACGAAAATTCCAATGATCGACACACCTCGTGGTTTGGAAGAGGCAATCAAAAAACAAGAAACTCGCTTGAGTCAATTGGAACAACAAAGAGCCAACATTGTAAGTATGTTACAAAGAGGCAAAGATCTTCTCAAAGACCAACATGCTCCAACGTTCGTATCTTCCGAAATCCAGCAATTAGAATCCAGTTGGAACGATACTTATGGACAGAGTATTGAGACTCTGAAAAATCTCAAAGGATCACAGAAACTTTGGAGCACTTACGATATACAAAGAGATGAAATTTTGAAACTTATTACTCAAGCTGAAGAAGAGTTGAGTCGAGTTGGTTCGACACCGTATTATGACACAGAACGGGCTTCCAAGGATTTCCAAGGTCGAAAAGAATTGTGTTCGCAATTGAGAAAATCTGCAATGATGGAAATGGAAAAATTGCGAGAAACGCATGTCAAATTGATGGACGTAGCTTTGCCCGAAAAGCGCTTAACATTGAATAAAGAAGTCGCTAGTATGGAAGAAAAACTTCAAAATACTTTAAGAAAGGTTGAGCAACATTTGACAGATCTTCAAGACAAAATGGATCGGTGGTCCGAGTTTCGGTCTAAAGTGACGAATCTTCAAACTTGGACACAAAAGGCTGCTCCGCAAACCATTGCTAATCTTCACGAATCATTATTGTCACCTGAAGAGAAAGTTCGCAAAATTGAAATTATCATAACAGAAATTCATGAGAAAATTGAAACTTTTACGGTCATCGAAAAGGAATCACGCATCCTTATAAAAGGTAATTTTATATTTTTATTAATTTTGCTATTAATCATTTTATTATTTTCAATTAGCATACTTTAAATACTAAGTTGTATTTAATACTTGTTACAGAAGACAATAAAGATGCCGAGGCAGAGCAGGTGCAAGGAAATATAAGAAATATTGGTATTTCGCTAAATAATATGAAGAAAAGTGTAACGAAAGAATTAGAATCTGCGACCCAAGCCTTATCAACCTGGCAAAAATATGAAGAAGGAATTCGACAATTAAAACCATGGATCGAAAAGGCAGAATCAGAGTCTGTCGCAGTGACTTCGAAACCAACAGTTTTAATGCAAGCCAAGCAAATACTGGAAACTGTACAACGATTTGAGGAAAAATGCAACGAATATTTACCTCGGATTCAAGAGTTGACGCAACTGAGTAGTCAAATTTCAGGTAGGAGCGTTGCATCAGATGAAATAGACGCTATTCAAACTAGATGGAACGTTATTCATGACATAGCCGTTCAATCAACCACCAAATTAGAGAAACTGGTTTCATCCTGGACAACGTTCGAAACGGAAGTGAAAGATTTTAATGATTGGTTATCAGAAAGCGAAAAGATAGCGGTCAAAGAATTGAAGGTCAAATCCCCGGAAATATGTAAATTAGAACAGGAACTGTCTCGACTCAAAGATTTTAATAAAGATGTGTCTAATAGACAGGCTCAGTTGATTTCTATAACCCAACAATCGGATCATATTAGTCAAAGCTTGTCAGTGGAAGGTAGTTCCAAGTTAAAGACACAAGTGATGGAAATGAAATCCCGAGTTGGAAAACTAGCAGAAACTGTGAGAGAACAAATTAATCAAGTTTCGGACGCTTTCTTTGCTAGGCAAGAATTTCACATGAGAATAACCGAATTCGAAAACTGGATGTCGCATTTGCGATCCAACATCCCTGAAATAAGTAACGTTCATTTAAATAATGTGGAAATGACTTTACAGACCGTACATGCTTACTTGCAAGAACACTCCGATAAGCAGTCTAATTTCTCAACAATCTATGATGAATTTAAGAACTTATCTTCTCACAGTTCTCCCCAAGAAGCTGCTGTATTGAATGATACTTACACTTCTTTAGCAGACAAGTACAAAACTTTAGAAAGCGACCTTATGCAGAAGAAAAAGAGTTTAGAAAAGTGGGCGGAACTTCTAAGTTGGCATCATGGCGCGGTCGCTCAATTAGAACACTGTAAATATGAAGCGGAAGCTCAAAAGCCTCTAATTGCAAATTTGGAAAGGCTATCTAAGGAATTAGACGGTATGTCCTTAAAAATTGATTTATGGAAAGAGCAAGTACCAGCTATTGACAGCGTTTCAAGCGTTCATGTTCACGATAATCAGGGAAGACCTTTTACAGCTTCTTCTTTGGTGAGTGAACTTGAATCGTCTGTCTTATCATTAAAAACAGAGTTATCTATTAAACGAGATAGACTGAAAAATTTGAGTGTTCGATGGGACAACTTCCACAAATTGCAGCAAAAACTCACGGAAGACATTGTTAAAACGCAAACTAATCTTCAAGACGTTATCTACTCGGTTGATTCTTGTAAAAAGCTGTCACCAGCTATTCAAAAAATTTCCAATTTGATAGCAGAACATGAATCTAGAGAATTAGATAAAAATAAGTTACACGATGAAGGGAATGAACTGCTGAAAGAAGATCAGACTGCTGTAACTAATGTTCAAGCAGTGATTTCTTCGGTTGAATCTAATTGGGAGAAAGTTAAGGAACTATTGCTTGATCAAGAAAAGAAGTACTCGGAAATGGACCTTGACTGGAAACAATATCTAGAGGCAAAGGAAAAATTAGTAAAATATATTCAAGATGCTGAACAATTGTGCCAAACTGTAAAAGACGTTTCTAACGATGCCACGGAAGCCAGTGCCAGTTACGACAGATATAAAAAAGCGTTAGATATTCTAAAACGAGAGAAGCAGCTATTTGAAAAAATGGATTCCAAGGCTCAGCAAATCATAAAAGAATCTTCCTTAATGCCAAATTTCAAAGTAGAATTTATTGAAGCTGAATTATCAACAATGCGAGAAAGTTATCAGAATGCAGTAACTAAAGTTATTGAAAGATGTCAGTTCTATGAAACCCAGGTCATTTTATTGAAGCAAATAGAGGAATCGAAAAATGATTTGTTCAAGTGGTTAAGTGACAATCACGAAGCTTTAACAAATGCTTGCGAACGAATGCCGGATGCGGAGAACGGTCAAATGATATTACAAAAATATTTAGACGAATTACCAGCTTATCAGATGATACGACAAGGTATTTCAAATAAATCAGAACAACTTGTGAAATTAAATAAAAATGCTCCAATATCAACGATTACGTCATTAAACAAATTATTAGACGAACAATTTAAAATAGTGAAAGAAGCAGCGGATAAAGTGAAAGACTTGACCTGCACTTTGAATGAAAAAGAAAAAAATATTCGTCAAGTAATAAAAAACACAAGCGAATTAGTATCGAAAATTCGCGAAGATGTAATACAGTGCGACAATTTGACTGGTGAGAACACAAAAATCTTAGCGAGGATCAACAAATGTAGAGAATTGAAAAACGAACTGGACAGTTGTGATCAAACAATATCAGAAATCAAGGACACACTAACAGAAATGACTTCGCAGTACCCTTCCATGTCAAAATCAAATTTATCGAAGGAATTGCAAGCATTGCAACTTCGCAAAGATAATGTGTCTAGCCACGCTGATAAAGTTACTGCAACTCTTATTGCCTTTTTGTCTAAATTGTATAATGAAAAATTCGGAGTTTTACAACGAATGGTAACAACACATAAAGAAAAAATCATTTGGTGCGAGCCAGAGCAAAATAGCGATCGTTACAATTTAGAGGTCAAAATGACGTCATTAGCAGACATAGAACGCGGTGTCGCTGATTGCGAGACTCGTAAGGCAGAAACGGAAAAGGCATTAAAATTACTAGAAACAGTTGAAGATAAAGATGTCATAAACGCGCTTCAAGATGAACAAAATAAAGTGGCTAATGATTTGGAATCTATTAAAATTAAACACGCGCAAATCAAGAGCATGTTAGAACAAAATATCGCTTTATGGCAACGCTATGAACAGTCCACTGAAAATATTGTGTCTTGGTTAAAGGAGATGGAAGCTAGGGTTCGAACTGAGGGTACAACATTAGTAAAGTTGACAGAAATCGAAGATAAAATCACCGACGCAAGTAATCTTTGTAAAAATGTTTCCGACTACCAGGATCAAATGTCGAATTTAACAAAGATCGGAGAAAGTATTGTAAACGTCAGTCCAGAGTCAAGAGTAGGACAGTATATGGTACATTTGAACACTAGATATCAGAATATTTTTAAATTCTTCTCGCAACACTTAGAAAAATTAAAAGAATTAAGAGAAAATAGAGACAACTACAATTCTTCCAAAAAGGCATTAGAGAATTGGTTAACCGACGCAGAAGACAAATTGAAAAGCTATGAACAAATTTCAGGTCCTCATCCAATAGCTTTTTATCAATCTCGTTTGAACGAGTTGAAAGCTTTTAATGAACAACGAGACAAAGGACAATCAATTTTGAATAGCAGCATCGAAGCTGGAGAATTGCTGTATCCGAAAATTGATTCAAATCACCGTGAAGTGATAAGAACCGAATTGAGAAATCTTCGCAATAGAGTTGATGCATTGATTGACAAGATAAATGTTATCTACAAAAAAATAGAAAGCGATATGATGCATCGTTCTTCCTTTGAAGATAAGTACACTCAAGTGAAACAATGGGTGATCGAAGCTCAAGCTAAACTGGGTAGCAAACTACATCTGATGCCAACTTTGCAAGAGAAAAAATTAGCTCTTCAGTCGTACCGTACAATAGCTCAAGATGTGGGAGCTCATAGAACCATCTTGCAACAACTTCAGGAACGCTTGGGAACAACTCCAGATGATGAAGCTACTGCTATGTTGAATAACGTCATTGACGCTTATGACAAATTATCGGAAGATATAGAAGATAGAATAACGGTAGCAGAAACTCACGTATCAAATCATGAAGCTTATTTACAAACGTTCGACAAAATGCGCGATTGGATTAACGCGATTATCAACGAGACTGGTCCTATCATTGAAGATTTAGCTATTGAACGAGATGTAGCCAAGTCAAAGGTGATTATGGTGGAAAACGTTTTACAACAGAAGGAAGAAGGTGATCGTATTATTGATGACTGCAATCAGCAGTTGAACATTATACTGGAACAAACTTCCATACCTGGACATGCGTTGCTAATAAAAGCTTTTGAAGAACAGAAGAAAATATGGCTAGATTTTGTTAACAAATGTGAGAGTATGCATGAAAAATTAAATAGTTTATTTAATAAGTTAGTTGAGTTTGAAAAGGTCATTGACGATTTAGAATGCTGGATAAAGCAGATGGAAATTCAGGTGAAGGACCAAAGTTTGAAAAGTACAGAAGAAACTAAAAAAGCTCATTTACTGAAACTGAAGCAGTTGGAAGAAGAGATTGCACGAAAGGGTACAGATTTTAATTTGGCAGTAGAGAAGAGTCAGAACATAGAAGCAGAATCAGAACTGGCGACCCGGGTGTCTCGGCAGATAACGAAGTATCAAGCAATTAAAAATCAAGCTAAGGAGTCTGTTATTAGGTACGAACAGTTTGTCAAGGAGCACAGCACCTTTAACCAAAAATATAACCATCTTCTGAAATGGATAGGCGAGATGCAGCAGGAATTGAAAAAGCATAGCGAAATCGTCGGGGACTTGAACGTTTTGCAAGCTAGACAGAAGATCATCCGAGACTTGGGAGATTCGCGAACAAAAGAGAACGCTCGTTTCGAATCGGTGATAGATCTTGGAGAGAAACTGTACACTCACACATCTTCAGATGGTCGTGAGATAATTCGGCAACAACTGAGAAATTTAAGAAGCCTTTGGGATGGATTTTCAGAAGAACTGCAGTCGGCGATGTTGAAACTGGACCAGTGCCTTATGCAATTTGCAGAATTTTCGCTGTCTCAGGAACAGTTGACAGCTTGGCTGCGAGACGTTGAACGTGCTATGCATCAGCATACGGAATTAAAATCTACCTTGGAAGAAAAAAGAGCGCAATTACAGAACCATAAGATTATGCATCAAGAAATTATGTCCCACCAGAGTCTAGTTGAAGCTGTCTGCGACAAGGCTCAAAAATTAGTAGACCAAACAAAAGATACGTCACTTAACGTTTATCTTCAATCGATCAAGCAATTGTTCCACAATATTGTGGCTAAGTCTAGAGATTTGTTGCAAAATCTAGAAGATTGTGCAGATAAACATCAAAAGTTTAATGTACACTGCAAAGATTTTACCGATTGGTTGAATCAGGAGAAGTCAAAGTTGCAGGACTGTAATAATCCAAGTGGTGATTGCGTGGAGATAGTATCTAGATTGTCAACATTAAGCCAATTGAAAGACGCTGAAAATCAAGGAATTGAATTTCTTAAAGATCTACAAAAGTTGGCTGCCGAAGTTTCGAAAAGTACTGCTCAAAAAGGAAAAGAAACTATTAATAAGGAAGTTAATGATCTTAAGAATCAGCTCAGTCAGCACGTCAAAGATATAGGTATGATATTGATAGATTATTAATAGTTTCCATTATTATGCTAATATACATGCTAATTCAGTGATAAAATTTCGCACTATGATTTACCAATTATAACCATTCATTTTCAGAATCCGCCGAAGAAAAGCAGAAGAAAATTCTTGAAAAATGGCAAGAATTTGAAAATCAATTGGAGCAACTATCAAAATGGTTCTTCGCGTCCATGGAATCGACTTTCAGAGATCAACAATTGTTGCCAACATTGAAGGATAAAAAATCTCGTCTTGAAATTCTTAAGGAAAAGCGGGATATTGTTTTAAGCAAAGAGAAAGAGATTGATCAATTTATTGACAAGTCTCATGCGTTGCTGAATATTAGTGGAGTTGAAAGAATTAAGCCGATGATTTCACAAATTAGTAATAGGTAATAATGGTTTCCAACAAAACATTAATTAGACACTTTATCATTTCAAAACTTTTAATTTATATTTAATATTCAAAAACAATATATTTTAGATACCAAGCTCTTCACGTACTGAGCAAAGATGCCATTCACCATTACCAAAGCATAGTTGACGATCACTACGTATACGAAGAAAAATTAAAAGGCATCGATACATGGCTATCTTCTCTCGAACAAAATCTTTTAATCTTAAAGAAAGACGACGTTGATGGAGATTTGGATGCCAAAGGATCACGGTTGCAAATGTTATTAGCCGAGCGTGATCAGACGGTACATCGGCTAACGACACTTACAACCGTGGGAGAAAAGATTATTCCAGATACTTCGTCTCAAGGTCGGGAGATGATAAGAAATCAAATTAGAAACGTTTGGGAGAGATGGGAAAAATTAGCAAAAGAAATATGCGAAGAACAAAAGAAACAAGATGCTCAATCATTGCAATGGTCGAGTTACCAAGAAAATTTACAGCAGATCCTTGCGTGGTTGGACATGATGGAAAGGTCAATGAAACAGGATGTTAACATCGTTTGTTCAACTTTGCAAGAGATTCGATCGAAATTAATGAAAAATAAGGTATTGAAATCAGATTTTTATGGTATTTTAATAGAATGATGTAAATAGAACAAAAATATTAAACTTATAATTTCCTGTACATTTTTTTTAGACAATGTATCAAGAAATAATGGCACACAAAAGAATCATTGATTCTGTATCGGAAAAAGCCAATGCTTTGGTTCAAGTAACTCACACGCCTTCCGATATTCAAGACAAAGTAAAATTGGTAGTTCAAAGATATTCTAATTTGTTGGATGCGTCTCAACGTGGTATTACCAATTTAGAAGCGTTGGTAGATGTGTATCAACAGTTTAACGATCTTCAAAAAGCATACCAAGAGTACCAAAAGCAGCAATGGGAAAAACTGAACAATCACAGTGATTACACCGGAAACAAAGCTGTTTTGCAAGCAAAACTGGCAAAACTTATTCAAATTCAAGACAATATGAGCGAAGGTGAATTGAAGTTGAATGTTTTAGAAGAGCATTTAGGAAAAAATGCAAAGATTTTGCCTCCGAGATTGAAAGAATCAATGGAAAGAGATTTGGGTAATCTGAAGTAAGTAAAAGTTGCATAAATAACCTTTTGACAAGTGTATCTACTTTACATCTAAGAATGTATTACGTATTTCAATTTAGCATTCAGTCGAATTAATATGTTGTATTCATAAATTTAAAAATACATTTTAATTCAGTTTTAAATTTCAAGTCAGATGTTTGAAAATAAAAATTAGTTATTTGTTTGTCATTTAATTATTACAAATTATTAGGTACGAGCATAAGAAGTTTGCAACTGCCATTGGAGATGCCATTAGGTCTGTGGAAGAAAGAATACACCAATGGAGCGAGTACGAAAACTCGCTAGAACGACTACTAGCGTGGTTAAGTGAGGCGGAAAACTTGTTAAAGAACTATTGCCTGAAGAATACCATTGAAGAAAAACAAGATCAACTTGAAAAATATCAGGTACAATCCAAATCATTATTACCGATTCTTTGGAACCTTGGTTTTTATCAACTTTTCCATTATTTTTTTCTTTCTCTTAAAATTTCTATTACATTTCTCTTTTAAATCCATAACATCTACATCCTACAACACAATCTTTCTTAGGAACTACTCAAAGTGATGGAATCCCGCAATGTTGATGTAATGGAATTAGTTGCATTGAGTGATCAGTTAGATCAAGTAAGACAGTTACTCAACAGAGCACAACACACGCAGCTTTATCGCACTTTATATCATATAATTTTCATTATAAATTTGCAATAATACTTTACTTATGTGTTATTATTTTAGCTAACAAATTTAATTAAAAATATTATTTCAGTGCTTTATGATGTTGTAATAACTTTGCTTTCCAAATCGGTTAAAGCAACTTATTGTTCTTCAAAATGAGTTTATAAATAACATTTCAAATCGCATAGTTTTAATTTGATATAATCCAATTAAATATACTAAAAAATATCGAATTTTCATCATCATATCAGAAAATAATATATAAATTAACTTTTTTTACGTACTGTAGATATATAATCACATAAAATTACTGAAACTAAGAACATTTATATTTTTCAGTCTTTGATCCTAAACCTACGCCAAAACGAAGTAGATTTCGACCGTATGAGTGACGTTTCATCGGACTTAGTACAAATAAGTGGTGAAACTAGATATTCCGTGAGCGTCCAGCAAGTTACATCCAGATTCCAATCTATTCACAATACAGCTAAGGTAATTTTGATTTTCTGACTGAAACATTTAAAACCACAGCATTTATTCAAATAAATATTTATACTACTCTCACATTTTCATCACCAGGAACTCATGAAAAAATGCGAGCAAGCTTTGTCTGACCACATATTATACTCAGATCGATATAAAGAATGTCTCAAACAATTAGCAGCAGCTCAAAGTTTGTATCAAAGTACCAGAGAAAACACATCTGGAACTCGTCAAGAACTATCGTGCCATGTTGATACGCTTAAAGATTTATTGATGCGCCAGTCGTCACTTACAACTTTGGTGAACAGTACAGTCGAAGCTGGGGAACGTCTTTATTCGACGACCGGTCCAGAGGGCAGAGAAATTATTCGCCAACAACTCATAGATCTTCAACAAGTACTTGAGATGCTTTACGATGGTATCACGTTGAACGAAAGAGAATTACAAAGTAAGATTCTGTGTTGGTCAGGCTTCGATGAATGCAGAGAGGCGTTTGAAAAGTGGTTAAAAAATGCAGAGTTGCAGCTTAAGTCAGAAATTGAACTTAAAACGACTCTAGACGAAAAACGAGCACAGCTCCAAGTGTATAGAAACTTATTACACGATGCCCAAGTACATCAACAGAATTTGTTCAAATTAAGAGACAAAGCCGATGAATTAACAGATCCTACCGACAGGACTGACAAGATCATAGAAGATCTCCGTCGAAGACATGCGGCGATTTTGCAAAATGCTGCGTCATATGTGGAAAGGTAAGGATGGTTGAAAATTGATCCTATTAGGAATTTATTCATAAATTCAAAACAATTCTGTTCAATAACATTAAAAGGCCTAAGATTCGTACTGAAAATTACTGTTATATGTATAAAAACATACTTACAATGAATGCTTTATTTTCTATAATCGAATTTTTTCGAATTTTTTTAGATACGAAGAAATCGTTAGTGACCACCAGCATTATAGCAAAGCTGTTTTGGATACGCACGAATGGTTAGATGCCACTCACAACGCAGTAAGCCTTTGGGGTGATGCAGAAGTTGAACGAGTTTCCCTTCATACAAATCTCGATCGTCTTCGCAATCTCTTACAAAGTCTACCGGAAGACGAGCCAAGGATACAGCAGATCCGAATCCTCGGAGAGAAAGTTATACCGGGAACTTTGGATTCCGGCCAAGTGAATATACGTTCGCAGATCGATTCGTCGCAACAAGAATGGGAAGGTCTGGTCTCGACTATCACATCGACGATAGAATCATTGGAAAACAAATTACAGCAGTGGAAGGAATACGAGAACGCAAAAGAACGTTGCTTATCTTGGATTCGCGATACAGACATGAAATTGCACGCAGCGGATTTAAAGGCAACTTTGCCAGAAAAGAAGGAGCAGCTGGAGAAATTGCGCAATTTACAAGGGGAAATTCGAGCCAAAGAATTGGAAATAGACGCCGTCACTGAGAAGGCCCAGCAGCTTCAAAAGAACTTTACTTCGAGGAGCTCGCAGATTTCCGAGCTTGGAATCAAGTATCAACAAATTTCAACCAAAGTGAAGGAGCTTAACAACCGTTGGCACAATTTCGTGACGACGCATCAAACTTTCGACACTCACCTGTCAGAGTGCACTGCTTGGTTGGAAGACATAAGAAATAAGCTTGCATACTGTTCCAACCTTAGTGTTTCTTCACAAAAAGATTTGGAGAAAAAAATGGACATGGTTCAAGATTTGATTCTTTGCAAGGAAGATGGATTCATTAAGGTGAACAGAAAATTATAATGTTAAATGACATATGTGATAATAATCTATGATATTTTCTTTTTCATTATTTTATTGATACTAACTTAGCTTCTATTAATTTTGTAAATTTATTCTTTCAGATCCAAAATCTTATAGAATTGGCTCAAGCAGTCCTAGCTAACACGGCTCCAATTGGGCACAGTACTATCAATGAAGCTCTCGCACGAATCCAAGAACAATGGAGTGCTCTAGCTAGTAAGATGCTGGAAACCAAAACAATTTTAGACGATGCAATCAATAAATGGACTGGTCTTCTTGAACAAATACAATCTATCAACCAAACTGTAGAGTACATGCAAACTTCGATAGATGAACTTTCTCAGTATCAGACAACGATGATAGAAAAACGCTCGCAGTTGGATCAAATTAAAGCGCTGGAAGAAAAAGTGCGCTGTGAAAACATTGAAGTTGAAGCATTAAAAAACAAATTTTCAGAAATGACGGTAACGGGTCAACAGGGATTAGCTGCGTCTGAAGCGCAAAGAACTCTAAACAGATTTGATATTCTTTTTGAAAAAATTAAATCGTTACTTTCCGAAAGAGAAGAAAATTATAAGGACCATCGAGCTTACAAAGAAGCGTATGATGACTTGATAGGCTGGTTAAGCAGAGCACGAGAAAAGATACCATCTGTAAAGCAACGTACCTTGAGTGACAAAATGTCCATCGAGAATGCAGTTGCACCCCTCGAAAGTTTATTAAATAAAAAAGCACAAGGGGAATTATTGGTCGAACAGCTGCAGCATACAGGTCAAGTGGTTTGCGCTAGCACCAGTCCCAGAGGTCAAGAAGTCATTCGCAATGAAATTAAATCACTGACCGAAAGTTTTGAAAACTTATTTAAAGGTAATTAAATTTTAAATTTACAAAATACAGTAGTACAAATGACATTATATTTTTCACCTCACTCATAAAAATCAAAATAATTGATTAAAAAATATTTTTTCAGATATCAGACAGCAAAAAGAAGCGATGCAGGTTACCATTAGCCAATGGCGAGATTACAAGGACGAATTTGAACGGCTCAGTGATTGGCTACAGCAATTCGATATTTTAATAAAAGCCCAAAAAAATGCTCTATTACCAAATATTAAAGAAAAAGAAAAACAAGTCAAAGAGGTTAAAAATATTCTGGATACTTTAACGAAAGGTCAAGAGCAGATAGACAAGTTCAATAAATCAGCATCCGAATTCTTGTCCACTCAATTGGATTCTTACATAAGTAACCAACTGCGACAGCTGAACTCTAGATATCAAGTGCAAGTAAATTTAGCAAAAGACGTTTTAAACAAGGTTGAGTCTAATCTTGCTCAACATCACGAATACGAAGTCAACCTTGGGAAATCTCGAGAGTGGATCGAAAAAGCGAAGCAGATCATCCGTCAAGGTGCCGAAGCGGCATCCAGTAGTAGCAAAGAAGAATTACAGGACAAGCTTAACAAAATCCAAGACTTGCTGCAAAAACGAGAAGAAGGCCAAAACTTGATACATTTGACTGTCAACTGTGGCGAGAAAGTAATGCGAAACACGAGATCCGATGGTCGTGAGGAAATCGGAAGCCAATTAAAGGAGCTGCAAAATGACTGGGAGCGTCTAGTGAAGAAAATTTCAACGACAAAGGTTCATTTAGAAACTGGTCTTCTTCAGTGGGCAGACTATAATTCTTCTTACACTCAGCTTCAACAATGGATTAACGACCGTGAAGCGAAGCTTCAGCAAGTTTGCGAGCAAAAGGTATCAAAAGCGAGGAAAGGATTGACTGGTTTGAATTCCTTAGCTATTGGCGAACGCAAGGCAACGCTTCGTCAGACAAACAGCATAGTTCAAGATATAGTTGCTTTTGAACCGATGATCCATTCGGTGACCACTAAAGCCGAAGATTTGCAGCAAGCAACACCCGCTACGGAAATCTCGATCAAATATGAAACGTTGAGTAAGACTGCCCAAGAATTGTATGCTCGTCAAAAAGAAACAGTCGAACAGAATCAAGCGTTTGTAGATAGTGGAAACGAGTTTCTGCAGTGGATTAGGGTGGCTAAAGAGAGACTTAGCAAATGTTCGGAACCAACTGGAGATAAGGAATCTTTGGCAAGTAAAATTAATCAGTTGAAGATCCTCCAAAGTGAGCTTGACGAAGGCCAAACAAAACTGCAGAAAGCCTTAGAACAAGGAAATCTGGCTTGCCAAATAGCTGACAAAGATGATAAAGAAATCATTGAAGAAGAGGTAGCTTTGTTACAAGAAGAGTTCGACAACTATGTGTAAGTTTTATTTTTATTACAGATTTTTGTATTACAGGATATTTAATGAAAAAAGAGTGAACCGAATACTTTATATTTTTGGATTGTAATATTAGAACGTAACATTAACTATAACATAGAATAGTAATATTTTTACACTTATGTAGAAAAGTTCACATTTCTGCATGGTCACTAAACTGTAAAAAATATAGGGTCTTTATGGAACTATTAGTGTAAAAATAGTATGTGTGGTCCGTATATTTAAATCTATTTTGTTTACTAAAATTACAGAGAACTTTTAAATAATACAAAGAGTCTACTGGAAATTGGTATTGTGAAGTGGACAGAATACGAGGATCAGTTTTGCGAAGCATCTGAATGGCTCACGCAAACTGAACAGTTGGTTCAGAGTTATAATAAGCTTCAAGATAGTTTAGAAGAAAAAAAGATTGTTTTGGAACAGTTCCAAGTACATTTGCAAACATTGTTCGACTGGCAAAAGGAATTGGATCGTTTGAACATGACAGCGCAAATTCTCTTGGAAACTTGCGCTGACACAAGAATTTCAAATGCAATTACGCAACTAACGACCAAATATAATGCCCTCTTATCACTGGCAAAAGAAATAATGCGACGATTGGAGTTGCACTATCAAGTAAGAAGTGTTAAATATAGGTGTAATATGGTATTATCAATGTGGAATATGATATTTGGATGAAAAATATTATTTGTGACTACCATTTTTATTTTATTTTCCAGGAACATCAACAGCACAATACTTTATACCAAGAATGTCAGGACTGGATTGAAAGAATTCGAGACAAATTAAGTGAATGTAAGGAAATTCCTAACACCTTGACGGAAGTCAACAACAAATTGCACACATGCAAAACTATTCGACAGAGTTTGGAACAAGGCCAAAATAAGCTTCGTTATGCTTTGGAATTGAAAGAAAAAGTTATAATGAATACCGAGCAAAACGGAGCAATGAAAATCCAAGAGAACACTGACAATCTTAAGATAGATTTTGAGAAATTGTTGACAGACGTTGAAGACTGTCGTCAAAAATTGTCCGCCAGAGCTGCCATTTTAGAAGAATTAAATAAACTGCACCGAATGATATCTGATTGGATAGAAGAAGCAGAAAGTAAAGTTCACTTAGATGACGTTTTTCGGAACGACCTAGGAGAAAAGCGCGCTTTGCTAGAAAAATACAAAATCGCTCAAAGAGATATTATCGGTCACGGTGAATCCGTGGAAAGATTAAAAATTCGCCTGGCAGAGGACTCTCGTGTTGCTAAAGCTCCGTACGAAAAAACTATAGTAGCTTACGAAGAACTTCGAAAACTCGCTGCTAACAAAATAAAAAGTTTAGAAAGTCAAGTCAAAGATCATGAAAATTACCAACAAGCCTTTAACGAGGCATCAGATTGGGTTCGTCGAATCAAAGTTGAACTGCAGCAGTATACAGTGACCCACGGCGAAAAAGATAAAGTGGTCGAACGAGAAAACAAAGTAAATCAAATCGCTGCATCACTACCCAAAGGTCAGGCCTTGATATCTAAAGTCATCGAGCTTAGCGAACAAGTTATACTCACAACCGGTCCGGAAGGTCAAGACTTAATTAATCAAGATGTCCATCAATTGCAACAGGATTGGAGTTCGTTACAGAATCAATGTCAGGAGTCTCAAAAGCTGTTGCACAACTGTATCATAACTTGGTCTCAATTTACAGGAGATTTAGAGAGTATGAAAAAGTGGTTAGACAATTTCCAAAATAAGATTACCGACGAGCAAACCAAGGAAAACAAAACTCCAGAAGATCTGGCTCGTTGCAAAAAATTGGTTGACGAAGCTCACCGTCAAAAATCTGCTCTAGAGGATCTCAATGACAAATGTGAGATTCTTTTGGAAATGACCGCCTGTAGTTGGGCTAGAGATAAAGTAGTTAAACTTCAATCAGTGTACACCAAACTGTTGACAGACGCACAAAGTTTGGTATCAAGAGTGGAAAAAAATTTGTCTGATCAGACGGAATTCTTAAAGGCGAAGAAGAATCTAGAAGAATGGTTACTGAGAGCTCACAATTCTGTTCAAGATTGCGCCGGGGTAGGGAATGCAGCTTGGGCAAAACAACGATTGGATAGTCTTAAACTGGTGGCAACAAACATTGCGGAAGGTCAGCAACTGATGCAAGTTTTACAGAGCGCCTTCACCAAGGCGATTAACATCGCATTACCTGAACAGCAAGATGAGTTAAGAACTAACGTCGCTGCTTTAAGATCCAGTTGGGATCAACTCAACATGGATTTAAATACAGTTCAAGCTCAAGTAAAATCTGTTGTAAACAGATGGGAAGACCATGCAGATGCGTATTCCAGATTTGACAAATGGTTGACAGAAATGGAGAAAGCTATGAAATCATCATTCCACACAAAAGGTGAACTAAGTGAGATGAAGACATTGTTAGAAAGATATAGGCACGCCAATGATGAAGCAAGAGGAAAGAAATCAGAGCTTGACCATTTGATGAAAGAAGCCGATGAGTTGGCTCAGTGGGCTAACGACAATGAGACGTCTCAACAGACTAAAAAGTTGTTCACTCGTTGGGAAGCTCTTATGGACAAGATTAATCAAAACAAACTTTCAATTGAAGAAGAGATTCAAAACTACAACGCCTATCACAGTGCGCTTCAAGAAACTGAAAAGTGGTTGTTGCAAATATCATTCCAGCTTATGGCTCACAATTCTTTGTACATAACAAATAAAGAACAGACTGTGGAACAAATCAAACAGCACGACATATTATTGAATGAAATAGAGAAGTACAAAAACGTTTTGGACGATTTGAAAGACATGGGATTTGGACAAATTGAGCAGTATGAATCGGTGAATCCCTTAATTAAGACAGCGATTGATACTCAATTAAAGAATGTAAGAGAAAGTTATAATTCTCTTTTAAACACTGCTTTGCAAATTAAAGTGAGATTAAATGAATCTCTAACTAAGTTCCAAGAATACGAGAATGTTCTTGCAAGCATCATACAGAATCTTGACATATTTGAACCTGAAGTTGCTAAGGAAATACAGTCTCCTTTGGATACTTTGCAATGTGCTGAGGATAGTTTAAACAGGTCTCAGGATCTACATAATAAGTTACAAAGTGAGAAATCTCGACTGGCCATGGCAATCGAAGCTTGCGAAACAGCGGCTGCCTGTCTATCCAGACCAGGAAGTCCTTTAGATGCTCCACCAGTCCAGAGCTCAGTTAAGGAAATGGAAGTGCGCAATCGTTTGGAAGATCTTATTGATCAGGTAATTAGCAATAAGTTTTTATAAAACCTTTTATATCAAATTAAAACAATTTTGTGATTTAGAAATTAAAATGAAGAAAAATTTGTTTTTAATCGAATACAAGTGTTTAATGCTGTTAATTATTTACAAAAGTAAACTTATTTTTTAAAATATGCATTTATAGATCCAAACCCATCTATCAAGCGCAGCAAAAGCAGTCGCTGAGTTGGAAGAACAAGCTCATCAGAAGAATGCTATTCGTACATGGATAAATCAGCAACGAGTTTTATGTGCTGAATGGAAGTCAAGGCCGACCAAACTAAGAGTGGAAGCGGCCCAAGCCGAGCTCCAAGCAATGAATGATCTTCTTTCCAACGTCGGAGAACGTAGAACACGTATCCAAACAGAACTTACACTCATTCCCGAAGAAGATGATGACATAGAAGAAGGTTTGAACAAGCTCGAGACAGAATTAATCGAAGCTATAGCAGCAAAGAAGGCCACGCAAGAGCTTATCAAAAAATATCGATTTCAAGTACAAGATATCCAGAACTGGTTTGATACTCTATCAAAGCGAGTGGATGTTATTGAAAAAGGAAACGGGATGACGATCAACCAAAAAATATCCACAGCCAACGAAATATCCGAAGAATTTGAGAGTCAAAGTCCTGAAAGATTTGAGGAAGTGAAAAAGCTGGGAGAACAAGTCATGGATTCGGTTAGTAATTTGGATTCACAGCAGATAGAAGAACAATTGAAATCTGTGGAGAGAAAGTATGGAGATATTCGGAAGAAAATACATAGAAAATGTCAAGTCTTAGATATGACGGCTCAAGGAATTGAGTCAACCAGGAAAGAGATCGAAGAAAATAGAGAGTGGATCAATGAAAGAAAACAACTAGCTCGAATTTCAGAACCTTTGGGTTTCGAGAGTAAACAAGCAGAGGAAAAATTGTTAGCTTTAAAGGTAAAAGCTTTTTTTTATTATTTTTTTATTATTACTTTACTATTTTTACTAATTTGTTAATTTTTATAATTCAAAAATATTTAAACATTAATATTGTTTTATGAGTGACATAAATTACATAATAAAGTAATTGTGAAAATATGAATAATATATAATTCATTATTTTAGACTCAACTAAAAGAAGCTGAAAGCAAACAAGTTCTCATCGACACTTTAGAGAAGCGTGTCGGCAATATGCAAAATGAATTAGAAGCCAGCGAACAACAACAATTGGAATCCGATACACGAGCACTGCGGGGTGAACAAGCAGAACTTTGTTCCATCTTACGAGAAGAAATTTCGGCGAAGGTAGCAGCAGTGGAAGCTCGGCGCAAACTTGAAGAGGATATAGAAAAGGCTAAAAAGTGGATTAAACTTCGGAACAATGACTGCAAGAAACTCAGTGGATATTTACCTTTAAAAGCTGTTAAAGTGGAGCAAGACGTCGTACAACATAACACTTTATTAACGGAAATAAGAGCGTTTAATGAAAATCAAATGAAAAACGTTTTAAAACAAGGCAAAGCCCTTTTGAGGGAATGTGACGACAGAGATAAAACTCGTTTACAAGAACTTTTAGATTCGCTGAAAGACGAATACCAGGAACTTCAAAGAGAAGCTAAAGAAAAACAGGCAGCCTTAGCAGATTTGCTCCAAGGTCGAAAAGCTTTCGAAAACGAAATTGATAAATGTCAGCGATGGATAAATGAGGCGGAGGTCGCGATTTCCTCGGACCTTCGATCTTCAAGTGTGGATGTTCTTCGTGAGCAACTAGCCAAAGTAATTACACAGATAAAAAAACTGATCATGTTTAAGAAGCTTGCTATTTTAACGTTGTATATTATATTTTTTTTTTATTAACCATTTTAGATCAAAATTGATAGAAATATTTGATTAGTCATAAAACAAAAAATGTTGCAAACTTCTATTACTATGTTAAACCAAAGAAATAATTTAGAAATAATTGCAATTCATTTTAAAATATCTGTTTTCTATCAAATATTTTAAAAAAGAAGTTTCCTATATTTTAATACTCCATCTTTCTATATTTCAGTACGACCGTTTGAAAAAAGAAGCCAAAGAATACGCCGACTACATTGAAAATATAATCCAGCAAAGTAAATCCATCTTACCGACCATTAGCGACGCAGATAAATTGGAATTAAACGAACAACTGAAAAACATGAAGGAGGCTCATAGCCGAGTAGCCGGGATCATAAACGAACGAGCGTCAACTCTGCAAAAGAATACAGACGAAGCTGAGCAAGCTGCTGCCAGAGTCGCTGAAGCTGTTCAGTTCATGACCAGTATCCAAAGTGAACTCCAGGAACTCAATAAGCCAATAGGATCCAAGGTAGAGGACGTCGAAGACATGCTTACAGTCTACGAAAGAATTCTAGGCGACTTAAAACAAAACAAAGCCAAACTGTCCGACCTACAAGATACCAACGTGGCTGATCTTCGTGGAATAATCGCTCAACAAGATGACCTCATCCGAACCCTTGAAGCTCAGATTGCAAGATTACGTCAGTTACTGTTGCTGCGGCAACAATTTTTGGCCCTCATCACGGAAATTATGACATTCATAGCAAAGTACACGGACATTGTCCGAGATATTGAAAAGAGTGGCCAGACGATAGAAGACAAAATCAGTAAATATGACGATGTGATTCTGAAGATACAAGAATGTGAAGCTACCTTAGCTAGTGCTACTGACAAAGGTCAGCAGATAGCAACGGACGGTTCGGCGGCTGACAGAAATAATATAACTGAGCAACTGCAGTCGCTTAAACTTCAATTACAAACCTTACGTAGAACTGTTGAGGCCCAGAAGGAACAGCATGAGTTAACAGCTGCAAATCATAGACAGCTGGCTAACGAGCTGGCTGATATATTGGACTGGTTAGCAGGGCAAGAGAAAGATGTGAAGAGTCGTCCTCTACTGGAGAGAAATTCGAAAAGTGTGGAGGCAGAAATTAAAAAGCACGAGGCTCTTTGTGACAGCGTTAATGAGTACTTGGATAGAGTTAGAAGTTTGAAAGAGTCGGTGAATCATGAAGATGGTATGCCTGGTTCTTTAAAAGAAATGCTCAGCGAAGCTATTTCCTTACTGACCTCTCTACCTAGGGAAATGGAAGAGAGGGGTAATTATCTTGACAATAACTTACAAATGAGGTTGGAGTATACGACACTTACAGATAAATTGCACAGCTGGGTCCAAGAAGCGGAAATTCGGCTGGACAGTGACAAGGATGGTCTAGATTTCGAAAATATATTGAGCGATTTGGAGGAACATAAGGTAAGTTATTACTTCCAGTAAATTATGACAAGAAACTTGAACGTACAAAAAAGTAAAAATATAATTTATAATTATCCATGTGTAAAATATAATATTTTAATTTACTATTTTATAAGTATAAGAGGGTTGAACACAAATTTTTTGATGTTCTTATCACTAAAAATAAATGTCATTTTTAAACAAGTAAATTCTGCTTGCATTTTTAAAAGTAATGTTAATTTATTTATTCTTCGATGCTTCTTTTGTTTTTTAGATTTATTTCAGCAGTGAGGCAAATATGCGTGACCTTGTTTCGCAACAAATACAGCAAACCGCAGACAAAATTTGGCCATCTTTGGTCACATCTGAACAAGAAGAACTTAGCGCTGAACAGCAACAGCACACGCAGTTGCTGAAAAATACTTTAAACACAGCTAAATCAAGAAAAGCTCGTTTAGAACAAGGGGCAGAAGCTTGGCGCGATTATGCTCAAACTTTAGATAAAGTCAAAGCTGTTATTGGAAGGACTAGATTTACAGATGAGTTAGTCAACACTCTCGCTGGTCTTCAGTTTAATATCCAAAAAATAACTCATGCTCTTAACGATATTCAGGTTTGTTAATTATTAAAAAGTTTAGTTTTAAAAAAAAGTAAGGTAAAAACTAATTTACGAATTTTGATCTCTCCCAGAATCAACAGTTCGAGTTAGATTTGTTGAATGAACGAGGAAAAGAAATCATCAAACAAGCTGACGAACACAATAAAGTAACTGTTTCGCAACAACTTGAAGAAATCAACTCTGACTGGATGAAACTGATTTCTGGACTTGAGGGAAGGCGTAATGCTCTTGAGGCTTTATCAAGGCACTGGGAGGAATTTGAAACGCGAAAGAACGCTGTTGAATCCCAGCTAATTGGTATTGAAGAAAAGAACAAACTCATTGATATTACTGTCAGATCAAAGCAGCATTTGTTAGATGCTATGAAAGCTTTAGACGTACGTCCCTGCTTATTTCGTATCTTTGATAGTAATTTTTATAAGTAGTTTAGAAACTATTGTTTTTTTAATTTTTTCAGAACCTCATTGTCGAAGCAGAAGAACTAAAGCCCTCAATGGATGAAGTTCAATCATTAGCAGGACCAGTTCTTTCATACTTGTCAGCATTTACAGACGAACCTGCTGAAATTTTGGAAAACCGCGTAAAAGATTTACGATCTTCTGTTGAAACGTGAGTTATATCATTTATATTTTAATTACTACACTTAGCTTTATGTAACTTATTAGCTTTGGGTTCATTATGCTGTACAAACTGGGTTATCTGAAAGAATTGATTATAGCATAAGAAAAGTTCATTCTGACTGATTAGGATGTTGTTTATGTGTGCTTCATCCCAAAAACCAAAAACCTACTTGAAAGTTATAAATATATTGATGTATAATAAAATAATTTATTTGATTATATATTAATGTATTTGATCAGTGGCTAAGCCTACTGATTGTTTGGCATATATTTAACATTACCCTCATTTATCTACAAATTATTTAAACTTTTAAATTGTGGAAAATTTATTTATTCTATATTGTTTTAAATACAATTGTTTATACAATAGAATATTATTTAACTAATTAATACAAGCAGTGTCTATAATACAGTTTGGTATCGTTGCTTGTAATTTCAACTATTGTAAGTTTTTCTTGAAACTGAACTTTTGTCACTGTGTATCATTTTGGCAAGCGACTGCTATAACAGATGTAAATGTTAAATAACAGCAGTCGCTTACTTAAATATTCAAACAACACAGTTTTACAAAAATATCACAATATTATTCAAAAGAAATATTTTAATTACTTACATAAAATAAATTAAAATTGCTTGAAAATACTTAAGTTCAAATTGTTAAACATAAATAAATATAATTATTAACACCTGGAAAACATAAATACTTTATCCTGTAAATTTCGGCTTACTTATCTGATTTGCCACCAAAATTGTACTGATTAAAGAATGGATGAGTCAAAGCTGAACGAGCTGTGATCCGACATTTAGGATCATAAGTCAACATACATTGCAACAGATCTAATCCTTCTTTATCTAAGTCCGGTACTTGCTCAGCCAAATGATTTACTGTCCATTGTGGAAATGTCATTTTAAAATGTTTATAATCTGATACACCTGGCCATGTTTCTTCATTAGGAGTTGTCAAAATCCTGTCGTTAAACATTGTAATTTTAAATCCAAATGAAATTAAACGATTATGAATAACAGTGAATAAAGAAAAATCTCACTTTTATAAGAATACATTTAATAACTATTAATTATTAAATTTAAACTATAAAATGTAGTTTAAATTAAGTACTATGTCTAGTTTTAAATTATCAATTTAAATAAATTACTTCAATAAAAAAAAGTTAAGTAAAAAGAATAATTACTGGAATATTTTATAAAGTTGGTCAATTTCGCTATCACCCGGAAATAACGGTTCCTTAGTAACCATCTCTGCAAAAATACAGCCGATGCTCCAAATATCGACCGGTAACGCGTATCTATCGGTACCAAGCAAAATTTCGGGTGCTCTGTACCAAAGCGTTACAACTTCATGCGTGTATGTGCGCACCGGAATGCCAAATGATCTTCCAAGACCAAAATCTGCAATTTTTATCCTGCCTTTTCCGTCAATTAATAAATTTTGTGGCTTTAAATCACGGTGCATTATCCTTCGCTTGTGGCAGAAAAGAATTCCATCTGTAATCTGTAGGTAACATACAAAAAAATTAAGAATTTTTATATAAATATTTATTTGCAAAAAAAAAAAAAAAAAAAAAAAACTGAAATGTTTAACTCGAACAGAAATTTAACTTTGAGATATTTATTTTGAAATGGATAATTTCCGATCGCAATTTTATAACTGAATTAATTATAGTTATATTAATTAGTTATATTAATTATGATAAAATAATTATCTTTAATTTTAAGCAAATTAAAAAATGTACAGATAAAATATTTATAACATGGAATAGTGCAATTATAATTAAGAACCTGGTATAAATAAGAAGCAATAGTATTTTTGTTCATTGGTTTGTCCTCTAAATTATTCATATATTTTTTTAAATCCATACTCAGGTACTCAAAGATTAAATAAAGTTTTGTTTCTTCCATTATAACTTCCAATAAATGCACGATATTTTTGTGGTCCAATTCCTTCAGAATAGATATTTCTCTCATAGCTGTTGAAGGTACACCTTCATCCTCGGATTCTAAACGAATTTTTTTCATAGCTACTACTTCACCTGTTTTTAAATTGATACCTTTATATACAACTCCATAGGTTCCTATAATACAATAATAAATTATTGACTATACTTCTAAACTTTTTAAAATTTATAATAATTTTTATTTGTATATTGATTTAATTGTAAAACAAGTATGTTTACTTTATGAAAATCACAAATTAATATTAACTAGTAAAAAAATTCTAATAAAGTTTAAAAAATCTAAGAAATACATTGTAAATGTATACAAAAAATTTAAAAATACCAAACAATTTTAACGAAAATATATAACTATTATTTAAAAAGGTTTAATTTTAAATCTTAAAAAAAAAAAAAAAAAAAAAAAGAAATTTCTTTGTATAAATGTAACTTTTATATTTGTTGATAAACAGCTCATCCGTTGATTTGAAATTATAAGACAAAGGGCTTTTATGATATATGTACTAATATAAATCATTAACAAGTATATTACTAATCATTTACATACTTCAGTTAAAACATTTTTACTTTCAAACTTTTTCATTTTTTAATCACTTGAACAATACAAATACAATGTTTAATTTAATTAATAATATAACAAAGATAACCTTCTCCAATTTTTTCGATCCGTTTGAAATTGTCCATTATTCTGTCCAAGTGGGTTATAAGAACCGGGTAATAAATGATTAATAACGCGTTTTTCCTATGCAAGCAAATCAATTCACTATAATGTATTTATTAAAGTACTTTAATGAAAAACTAGTCACAACCACATGAGAGAAAAGACGTTGACGGACGTTAACCATAAACATAAACACATTTGAAAGCTTGAATGTTCGGATTGGTTCGGCAGCGGCCGACACTAACCGAGTCTTTCAACCAATGAAATCATTACGTTCTTTTGGATGCTTACAGCACATGGCGGTACATTTAAAATTAGAAATTAAAAAAAAAGTTATATTAACGAAAGCTATTATTACTCATAAATAAAATTTAATAAAATATGTAATACAAAAAAATTAATACAAAAATTAAAGATAAATTAATATTTTAAATTAATAATACAGTTTATAATACAAGGTTGTAACTTTGTATTTTGTACTTTTTTACCTAAAATAAAATAATTAGAATTAAATTTGTTGATATTTATAATTTCTAAAACAGATATTTTTTTAAACTTTTAAAATTAACCATTTCAAAATAAATTTGGAAAAAACATTTTTTTAGAAATCATATTTTTTACTTACCTGAACGACTGAATGAATTATTCAACAAAATATACAAATGTTATGGTTTTTTAATTCTCATCTTGATCTATTAATCAACAATTAATTGTCAGTTCAACAAGATTCATTTCAAAGAATTGATCCTTTTCACGTATATAGCGATGATCTAACCGCATAAAAAGTCTGGGAAGCTGACTTAACAGGCCGCTTTTTTTGCGGACTTTTTTTTTCAATTCATTTATTTTATTGAATGAACTGCCGCGAGTGTTTGTTAGACCTCACTTTATGTGTCCACATGTTTCTGCAGTAAATACATCTCGTCCTTTTCATGAATTATTTTTAAAGCGTGATTTCACAAAACGCGGTCTAACAACTAAAAACTATTGTCAAATTGAAATTAACCGAATCAATTAAATTTTCACTTTTTGGACAAAAGGCCAATATAAAATATATTATATATTGTATATATAATATACATAATATATATTATATAAAAAAGATATTACTTGCTGTTATAAATATTATATATTATGATTGGCTGTTGAAAATCAAATTTGAATTTGGATTGTTCATGTTTAATATTTTGAAATATAATGTTGTTGACCGTTTAAGAAAGTTGAAATAATTTTGGACTAACAAGTTTCCAGTGTATTAGTGAATCAATTAATAATTACTGAATTAACTTTGCTATTGTGATATGAAAAAAAATTAGTAAGAATATATTCATTAAATTTGAATCATCTTTCGATTACTTTTTCCTTGTAAAAATGTATATAAATTGTAAATATCGAATTATAATAATACCAAGAAACAAATAGATAAAGTTATTAATAAATATTGATAACTACAGTTTCCATATTTACACAACAATGCATATTTTTATCTAACGAAAAAATAAAAACTTTTCTATTCGTTCAGAATGCCATTTGCCATACTTAAATTTCATTTCAACAATTAGAAATCCTTTTGCGTTAATTAAATACTTTTGGCTAAGAAGAAATTCTATGCTAAAATCAAATAACTTAAAATTGAAGACAAAAGTGATGTTTCTTTTAATTTGTTAAAAAAGTCTTTACCCTAGTAAAACGAAAAAAATAATATTAATGCATTAACAATATATTATTCGTCAGTTGATATACTGATATATATATATATATATATAATATAATTATATATATAAAAAATATATATATTATATATTTATATATATATAATATATATACTTGATATACTTTCAATATACTTAATATATTGAAAGTATACTTTCAATACATTATCTTTTAAAAATGTATTTTTAGTATATTAATATAGTATCAACATATCGCCAATACATTGTCAATATACTGATAATATATCATTTTTAGACAATTATTATGTATATTATTTATACATATTTTGAAAAATTATTAATAAATTGTTATCAACATAAACTTATAATATATTCCTAATATACTAAAATTAAATTTTGACTTTTATAAAAATAGTTGTTCAGTTTGTTTGGAGACTTGCTTCGAACGTACGATCGAATGAAAAGCGTAGCACCGAGTCAATTAAAAAGAAACGAACAATTACTACGGGATTCCGTAGCCGCGCGCGTCGCGTCATAATTAAATGCGTAATATGACGCAATGGGTTAAAAGTAAGGTCACCGGTGCTGCTGGGACGATGATAAACGCGAAGGGGGAGAGAATCGTAAACTTTCGCCAAGGTCCCGTGGCCGGCGACCGTGGCCTTCCTTCCTTCCTTCGTTGCAACGCGCGTTCGTTTGTTTGCGGATTTCTTTCGAACCGGCGCGCGGCAAATCTCAATCCACGACGATTCGCCGACGGGACCGCGCCGCGCAATTAGTCACTTTACTCCCCCTCGACAAGATATCGCCGAGTCGCAGTTCAGTGGATCATTTCTTCGCGGAGAATGACGTTTAAACGGACGTGCGAAGTTGTGCTCGATGGCGCTTCCATTGCCGCTCGATTGTGCAATAATAAACAATTAAAGTTGTGTGATTATTTGTCTAGTGAGATCGATTTAAGATGAGCTTTTATGTGGATCAAAATGAATTCGCAAGGTATCGGTCATATAGAAAAGTTCTAATGCATTGGAAAATTTAAATTCATTCATTTTTAATAAACACGCAAGCTGATGTTTATTTACTTTTAATTAATAAAACTGAAATTGGGAAAGTTAAATCAATCGAGTGGAGTGAAATAAAAAGTTCAAGAAACTTAAAGTAGAAAAAGAGGTTTTGAGAGAAATTGACGAACATAATATTGCAACGGAAATCGTACTCCCATTTTGGTTTGCGCAATATTTTCATTGTGTTGACGTTTAAAAATAGAAACGTTATACGAAAATATATTTGCTGATTATATGTTTACAGTAATGAATATAGATTGTAATGTTGGCATGGTTTAGTAGTTGTCTATCGCCGATGACAATAAGTTGACATACTCTAGTATCAATGCACTGAAATATAAGAACAGTTCGACATAGTTGATAATTATCAACTATCACCTTTAACTTAATTAATGTAAATATTAAATTTTTTTTATGAAATTAATTTTTTTAATTTTGAATGTTTTTCTATTATGTAAAGTTAATATTAATAATAGCTTTAGTTTTTGTTAATATGAATTTTTTTGTATCAATCTGCATTAGATAATTGCAATTTCAGTAAACATTAAATGAATAACAAAATGTACCTATTTTCGTTTGAATATTATTTCAACAATACAGATATAACAATTATATCGTTAAGCTAAACGACTCTGTGAATGAAATCGTGCCTAGTAATGAAGTTTCACTCATTGCCGCTACTCGTTGTGAATTCTGCAAAAGATTCACGTGATAACTTTTATTACAAATCTTTTACTTATGACTCAGATGTATTTTCAGTCTTGTCATGTCGCGAATTCGCGTTCAATAATTTTTCAATTTTTCAAATGCAATTATTTCTTCGTTAAAATTTCAAATCGAAACCACGGTCATTATTAAAGCTTACTCTTACCTCTGATATACCGATTTCTTAAATTCTTGAAAATTGAAAAAAGGATTTTTTCAATTTCACGAAAATGACGGTCGTATCTACTTTATATTCTGTCGGTACTTAAACTTCTGAAACGTGAGTAGCGATTAACTTTCTATGGATTGTCTACTGCGTTTTGAAATTGATTTTTGGTTCCCGCATTGACAATATTTTTATTCGAAGAAAATTACGCGTTCGCCGTAGAAAGTTGATGACGCATCAGATTATCTCGTTATAAAAGTAAAAATGTAGACTTCGTACAGTACAATTTTAAAAAGTTCTGACCAAGTGTCAAAATGATTTGACTGTTTTGAAATAAATTGAATTAATTGATTAATTGACGAACGTAAAAAATGTAATTAATATTTACTATTTATTAATAATTTTCAATGCATCAATTCAATTCAAAATAAAATGTTTATCTTTCAAGTTCCTCATTAAAGACGATTTCCTATCATTTATAATGACTTAAAATCGTTTTTGTTTAAACAATCACTTTTTCAGTTTTAAAAAGAACGTTGAAAAGAATTTTAATTTTAAACATATATTTTGAAAATGATGCAAATTTTTACATTTCTTTTCAGTATTAATGATTGTCAGGAGCGTGATATCGAGAGCTCATAGTGGCCGCTAATGACGATACGCGTTTGGCTCTTATTCCATCGCGAACGGCGTCTCGTCGTCGAAGCCGCATGCGTCGCGGCGCTTAGCCAGATATTCTCAAGCGAATGTTTCAAACCAATACTTTTAGAACCACTTTAACAACCGTAGCAGCTCGGCCCGACTCGCGTCGCGTGATCCGCGATATCCCGCCATTGAAAGTGATTGATTTATATCGAAATTCGTCGTCGAGGAACACCATAACAATTTCGCCGCTTTTTCCCTTCAAAACCCATAACGTTTATTATCAGTAGGTACGATTGCCGCGACTTAATTCAAATTAAAAACACGCTGTGTCAATCTTTCAAATTTAATAATCAAAAATATGTACATTACACAATTTTCAAACAGTTGATTGTCAACGCCGAAGTGAGAATGTCAAAAAATTTTCGGTGCTTTTTAAACGTCGCCCCAAAAGTGTTGACGTTTCGTTGAAGTAGTCAAAAATTTTCCGCCGACTTGCCATAAATAGCAGTCGGATGATTTTGTGGACCGAAAACTGTTTTGCCGCGAAAAATGCCGGTTATTTTTGTCAACTGATGTAACC
>JABFOV010000462.1:0-38142 GCA_022817685.1 Aradophagus sp. ZL-2020 | reverse complement strand
TCAATGTAAAACAAGTGAGGCCCTGATAGGGGCCACATAGAGAAGCCTTTGATGAAGAATGCCCGATCAAAACCATATAGGGACCCAACTTCAGGCGTGGCATGCCCAACTGAATTTCTACTTGGGCTCACGTTCGCATCGACGCATGTTCCTTTCCGTACGCATCATGTTAATAAGAAGCTTCGTGGAAGCTTTACCGATTTAATTTTGACCAAAAAAAAGAGGGCCAAAAAGAAACTTTTCGGCAGAGAAATAAAACGAAGCCGGACGTTGTTGACAAAGTCATTTCGCGGAACAATGTTGTAGGCTGCGGTCTCATTGGTACGATTGGCGCAAATGATGTATAAGGCAACACATTTTTCATTCGCGTCGACCGAGCCCTTAAGACACGACCAAGACACAGCAGTCACTTTCAGTCGGTCTGTCTCAATATTTGGCAAGTCATAATCGGCTTATCATCGCTCACCTTTCCACTCTTATTCGTTAAATTATACTCGCACTATCTGCACTTCTCATTTCATAAACGTGACATGGACGTTAGTCTGTAATATCTCGCACATAATGTGGCCCAAGGGTCTGACATACGTATCATATTGACTCGTCAGGTAACACGAGATTTCAATTACTACGGCTACTGTTCATTTAAATGTTGACTGTTAATGGCTTTTCTTCCGTGTGCTATCATTTTCCTTATTTTTTTGTGCTGTCATAATTTTGTTTGTACGCGCAAACAAATTTCGCACTCTTTTAAATATTAGTCGCGTATTTATGTTATAGAATTTGGAACATCGTAGATTGTTGCATTAAAAGTTTGTTTGTATATCAAATTAAATATTTTCACTAAATCGTTACATATTCTCGCCATAAAATACAAAAGTAATATCAATATTAAGAATCAATAAAAAATTGTAAGGACAAAGTAGTAAATGTAAAAGTAAAAACATTGTTCAACTTTTGTACACATTCAAAGTTTGCAAATGATCATCCCTTTTTATGTCAACTTAAATATCATACTCCAGAATAATCTCATTCTTCACGTTTTATGGTCAACAAAGTCCACAGATTTGAGTTTTCGATACAGCGAAAGTCGCATTTTTCGAAAGGAACAAAGTATCATAAAAGGCGGTTGTTAAAATGGTTTTGCGAACTCTTCAATTTCGCATACTATTTTCAACCGTCGTAAAATGACAATCATATTATGTATAAATATCATGTCGCAATAACGTTGCACGCTGAAAGCTTACAAAATATGATAATATAATCGTTTATACAAGTAAGACAGTCTTACCATAATGTCCGTGGCAGCGTTGCCTTCGTCGCACTTTAGCCATTTCAAGTTTCGATGCATCGAAAGAAACTAGTCCTTTGGTAAAAGAATATGCGCACTCGCATGCACAAGTAACGCAAAAAATCATTTCGCTATCGAAACAGTCAGCAATGAATATAATCCGTACTGTTGTTATCGGAGAGCGATTGCAAGACTTATTTATAACAAAAACAAAACTTGTAAAAAAACAGAAACTTGGATATGTTAAGGGAATTACGTTTTTGTATAATGACATCGCTTTTCCATTCGATTACGTACACTATCGCGATTCTCGCCTCTATTTCCACCAGCAAAGACAACAGCGTGTTTTCATATTTCTTAATTAAATTTCAATACCCGCGAACGTTTCACAAACCTCACTTGAACGGAAAAATAATCATGACAAATTTCCACAGACTTGGAAGAAAGTAGTTGATTACAAGTTATTTCAAAGCAATCTTCGCGGGCGCGGATAAAGATCTAAAATTACATTTCGTTGGCGTAAAATCAGCTAATTTTTTCTCCTTCAAAGCGTGAAATGTTGTTGGCTAGAAACAACCGCTCCGCGATGCAACTTCTGATCAAATAAAATTAGTCACAGCGCGTGGAGCCGCGAAAGAATCGTCGTCGTTTTCTTCAGCATGGTAAACTGACGGGTGCTTATTTATAGCGGCGTTTATATTGGAATCGAGCTATTTATTACTTCTTAATCCAGCGCCTATGACTATAGAGAGAGCGCCTGCATGCTCAAATTGGTTTCTTACAGTATGAATAATAAATGAATGAAGCAATTTTCGTCATGCCATTCAAAATCGGGATTGTTATCGAAAAAGCGTATCGATAAATAAATACGTGCGGGGCATTGTCGGAAGGACGGGTTGACAGTTTATAAGGATGCGCTTATTTTCAGGCAGAAGTAAGAGCCGGAGAAATAAAAATGAAGAGCCACCCTATGGCAGTGATAATCTTTGGCCGAGCGATAGATAATTACTCAGATATACTTGAGAAGAGTGTCCAGTATATCTGGATAGCTTTAATGGGGCAGGCTTTCAACGGTTATCCGAGAGACGCACGACCGGGCTTTTACCCGCCGGGGCGCTTACTCAGATAAAACACATTTTCAGTCCCAATATAATTAACGGTTATCAGCTGATTCTTCCAGATCGAGATTCCATTACGACCCCTTTATTTCCAATGTTTGGCGGCGCTCTCGTCGCGCCACGTATGAGCTAATGTTTCGGAAACTATTCTTCGAAACATCCTCTTCCAGCAAACTCGTTCCGTTTGCATATCCAGCCGCTTTACGCTGCACGGAACACTGCCGGCAATTTTTCCTTTTGGTTATTACAACGCTCCGTGAATGCTTCAGTCTATTAGCCTCATAGAGTACGTCAATTTAAAAGTCTCGCAAAATACTTCCCGGTGAAGATTAAGATTGGATATCTTTTTGGCTTTTAACGACTGATTTACAAATGAATTTGAAAGTATTTATCAAAATATTTCAACTCGTATATCGTGGTTCTGCAAAGCTCTTAACCCACGTTAATTAGGATACAACATAATAGCTTCTTCTTAAATAACATGTTAAATAACATGTCTTCTTAAATAGAATGCAAACGTTTCGATTCGCCAGCAGTTATATGTACGTAAACTCAATTTCAGGTTTCGGTGATTGTAGTACAACGATAGTTGTAGTACAAATGAGCGTTTCCCTTTCAAACTATGAAGCTTTTATTTGAGACATTTTTTCGTCGGCTAAGTTGTTTTCAAGATATTGAAGTGTTTCAAGGTAAAAAAGTCACCCTGTATATAAACGCGAAAATAGCGTAACTGAAATAGAGAAGTATTATTGTTGCAAGCAAACGTTTTTCGATCGACGTGTATTTCTTTCGAAATTGAATCAACTGTAATAAATTGTTTATCTGTTGCTCGTAAAGTAACTTATCATGTTAAGTACGTCATGTTCTTGACTGCTTGCTCAGCTTTAAAATGTTTACAAATGTAGAATCAAAATTATAAAATTTCCATTCAACGAATTTCAATACACCCACGTTGGCAACAAAAAGCAAAGTCCATCGATTCGCGAGAAGACCTGTAATTATTTTCATGCCCTTTCACTTGCACCTTCTTATTTGAAACATTCATTGAGAGCCCGTAGCGCTGAACACCTTCTCATTCGTTATCAGAAAATCGCGACACTTGATAATTTTCCAAGTGTCTGCGGTGGTAGTCGCAACACTGATAGCAACCGTCGTGTACAACATCGGCAATAAGAATACATATTGTGCGACGCGGAGTCTCGAAAGCAACGTACGTTGCTTTTGTAGACACCCAGTATTCCAGATTAGGCTTTCTCGATGCCAAAGTATGAAAAGGACATCAATTTTGAATTCAATTTCTCGAATACATGTAGTTGCTTCATCTCGATCGAAACAACCGGTTTCAACGTGTTCTCTTGAAAGTCTTAATAGTCGCAAGTGCGTTTGAGTCGTTACAATTATTTCAAATGCAGATATTTAGATCAGAAAGGAGAGCTCATGCTTATGTATTACTTCGGCTGTTATTTAAATAAATTAGAAGCTGTTGACATAAACTATTTTTCAAATTGTATATCAAGTAAAAACCACCACTTGAAAACTTGAAAAAAAAAACACATTTGAAAATCACTTTCTCGCTAATTGCACGAATACGTGCAAATGAAGAAGGTACGACGTAGAAAGAGTACGCATATCATAACTGAAATCTAAAATTGTATAGCTCATTAAAATACTCGTTTAACTTGAATACGATTGACTTGAAACAATAATTTAATTCGGGAAAACGATTTTCAGCAAGAAAATTGACAATTTAAGTTTTTTCATTTAGTTTATACATCTTTTAACGAAAAAAAATATCTTGCGATTGAATTGACATTAGATTATGGATGTGTATATATAAACACATGAATAATATATCTTATATAGCATACAAATACTTGTACATGGCACATATATTGGTTTTACATATATACGTATGTGTGGACTTGGAAAGTTTTGTTCCTGACGGTATGGTACATGATGGTACGGCGCTGCGAACAGTGCCAAGTTTCAGAGTAACTTTGTCGCTGAAGCAAAGACTTGCATAGCAGTTGGAGAAGCCGGAACCGGTAAGGATGGCAACGGAAGAGATAACTCCATTTTTTTTTGATCTTCCACACGCCCGACACTGACCCCCCAATTTATTACCCAAACAACAAGAGTTCTAAATAGAAGATTCTCGCCAAGTTTGTTGTTTAAAGGCTCGGGTATTGTCATTGGAATGGGAGAAACGAAATTTTGATTTGGAATCATTGTGGAACACTCAAAAGGTTTTAAACTGTCGTCAAAATTTCAAAATGCCAATGTCGTTGAAAAGACAAATTTAAATTGCGCAAAAAACAACCTTTGGAGAATTCGTTATGAAGAGTAATTTAGAAACGTATTTTATTGTATAATGAAAATAATATAAAATTTATTCAACAATGTTACGCTCAATGATTTAAAATTCATCCAAAATACTTATATTAACTTTACAATTAAAACGATTCCTGATTATATGTTAATAATCATGATTCTACCATGCTTTTAAAATGACGGAAGACTTTCTAGAAATACCCTTCTAATGGTATCATTTACCATGTAGTATTTAAGCGCGTAAACGCAAGGTCGCGTGATGGAGTAAGAACGAAACTAACTTTTAACTCGTTATTTTTTAATTCTTCTTCGCCTGTAAATTTTATATAAACTTGGAAAATCTCCATCCGAAACATCTTATTTGAAAACACGCCTTCCACGAATGATTATTTTTTAAATCTTAACCCATCTAATTTTAATGACCCTGTTGAAGAATTGTCGCCGACTTGATTCCAGTGGAACAACGTTGTCGAGTTAATTATAAAACGACGTGGAATTTGGAATAAATACCGACCAAAGCATTCCTCCGACGGTCAAGTAATTAATCCTGGCGTGATGGATCCAAAGCAGCCGAACATTCTGACATCATACGAAGGTGTCGTAATATTTCAATCGCGAGAAATTGATGGCTGAATACATCGGCATCATAAAATATCAATTGCTCCTTCGCTCCTGCCGCATTGTTCACCGCTCGAAGCCCGTGAAACGGCGATTCGCGTAACCTCGACTGCAGTGACGTATCGTACGTCCGCGAGGAATAGCATCGGCGTTACTTGGCCGCAATCATGTGTTTTCGTTGGCTGAACGCGCAAAGAACTACGCACGAGGTGATTGAACGCGGCAGCGCGTTTGGTATAGGGTTCGATGGCTGCACCGTAACATGCATATATGTATTGAGACGTCGCTGAAAAGCTTTGCGTCGCCTAAAACGCTTGAGTCGCTCTCCGAATTTACGTGCTTGCCTGTTTAGAACGTAAGTTTGGCGTGCGAATAATTAGAGTGGCTCGATTATGTAGGCTGAAGAGCGGTGGGGGAGGGATCTGGAGCGCCGTGTTTGCGTTTACGCGGCGCACCGAGTCAGCGCCGAAACAGAGGAAGGGAATGGGCAAGTGCAGTCGCAAGACCAGCTCGACTGAAAGCTAGCCAGAACGCTAGCAAAGAGACGCGGGCTGCCATTTGAATGCGAAATTCGTGTACGCTGACGAACCGTGCATATATCGTTCCACGTCTGTTTAAACTGGTCCCTCTATGGTAATGGCTGCTCTCAATCCTCGACGCATTGCATACGCATACGAACTACCGTCGCTTCCGCGACTCGCCGTCGACGGACGACGGATGGTAGGGATGATAAACTGAACTGACTTCGGCGCGAAGGATGCGAAGATCAAAAACCAAGTTGCCTGCGGCAGCGTAATGAGATTCGGAATAGTCGATCGATTTTGCAAGAGCCGAGTCTTGGTAGGGACGCTCTCGCGTTCGACACCAAAGTTGCTTTAAACTTGCCTAGTGCAAGCGTTCCGTCCTCTCGAGGTGAATATTATTTGCGTTCAGACGAATTTCGTTGCACCGATGTATCGAGGATGTGCATTTTTCAACCGGCGCGTAGTCTGTCTCGGCTTTTGATGTTAACGTTGA
Source organism: Aradophagus sp. ZL-2020 (assembly GCA_022817685.1). Classification (NCBI taxonomy): domain Eukaryota; kingdom Metazoa; phylum Arthropoda; class Insecta; order Hymenoptera; family Scelionidae; genus Aradophagus; species Aradophagus sp. ZL-2020. The sequence goes on along the minus strand of JABFOV010000462.1, from coordinate 31,770 downwards.
TGTTACTATCGGTTGAAGAGAAAATCGGTTGCGGAGAAAGACGGCGGAAGAGCGATGAATGTGGAGGAAGGAGGAGGCAACTTAAGTCACAAACAAAGTTTAAATGACTTTCATTGTTTTGAAAACTTTGGTTTCCCACTATACAGCGCGCTGCTATTATAATATTCAGCGACAAACGCTGCTTTTTTGTTCAATCTAGGAGATAGTCATATTTGCAGTACAGGCCGGGAAACAAATTTTTCGTTCAAAATACGAATGTTTGGTAACAGAAATTACGGCCAAGAATGTTGACGTACCCTTTTAATGTCGAATTTTTCTTCGTCGACATTTTTACGGGAATCTGGCTTTTTGCCGCAATTTTATCGCCCAACTTTTTGCCAGTTAATTAAGCAGGGTAATAGTTATTATATATTGACTAAGAATTTTAATGATAAAGGTTATTTCGATGTTGATTATTTTTGGATAATGTAATTATGAATGAAGTATTTTATGTTGGGGTGACATGTGAATATTAATAAAACATCGCGTACATAGACGAAGTGTTATTTTGTCAGCCTTGTCGTGTGGTTAATGATTTAACTCCACGGCTCTCGAAACAGGCCATAAAGCACGCAGAACGCTCGTTTGTTATTAAACAAGAATCCCGGTCTTTCACGAGCTTTAAAAGTTCCCAACTTTCAAAATTTTGACTTCTACTTAACACTACAAAGTAAAATGCGAACGTTCTATTATTAAAAAAGTATATACGTTTCCCGATAGAAAAATCAGTTTTATATTAAAAAATAGTACCATCTACCGAAAAAAATATTTTTGCAAATATTAATGCTGTCAATGTGTGATTATCGAATTACATAATAAAAACAAAATTTCCTCAACTGAAGTAAACGACTTTCATTCAATCATTTGATAATAGCAGCCAAACATATTTATCATAAATCGTGAAAAAGTAAATTCAAACTCCAGATGCGCAGACAACGGTCCCACAAGTGGAAAAAGATTGCCGAGAAATTAGAGTATTCCTAACGTGGTGGATATCCGACCACGCCATAAGCAATCGGTATTCCATGAATACGTAACATGCCCATATGCTCCTTGTATCAACCACGGCTTTACTTCAATTTATTCGTCAATCGGGAGAGAAGAGTTTGCAAGAGCGATCAATAAATCGATAAGTTTGCCAGTAAAATCTCGGTGCATCTGTTGTTTTAGTACGACGTCCTCGGAATTGACAGATTAGCCCACGACCTTACGCTACCACTGTTCCAATGATTAGTATTGCGCTGTCGCAAAAACTAATGCACTGTTCGTATATTAGTCATTGTTGATTTATTTGTTTGTCGTTGGCAAAAACGTTCCCTCCGTCTAACGACTTCGTTAATGGTCGTCTCGAACACACTGGCGCGCGCCAAATAAAACATCTTTATTCAAATGGACGTCCCCCAGTGCTTGCCATCACGCGATACTGCTATCACACATTGGCAGAATCGTAATGGATTTTGTAGTGGCCGTGCAGGAGTAATAGCCTAGTTTACGAGTTTGCCGATGTGCCATCTTTTTGCGCCAAAGTCAACGGTGCTGCCGCGTCTCGTTCGCCAAGAAAAGCAAAAATGGAGGGGCTCGAACAAAAAAGCGCTCGAACAAGATTTCGTCGACTGTGTTTGCGTTTCTATTATCTCGAGAGAGGCGCGAGCAGAGCCATGAAAAAGGTCCAGATTAATTAAACTCTTAATGTATGGGAGAACGTCGAGAATTAACGGCAAGGTCTCGGGAAAAGTTTTCCCGAGATTGATACGCTTGCTTGTAATTTCGTAAGAGAGAAGCAAACGGCCACTTTAATCCGTTTAGGTGTGCTGTGACAAATGTTTGACCGAAACGCGTTACTGCGAACCCGTCTGTTATAACGCTTTCTTTGACTCCCCCACCATCTTGCAACTCGGGATGAAGAAATCTTCATTTAGCATTCTGATGATTACTTGGCTTGATTTAATTGTCCGAGAATATATTTGCAAGGAAACTAGGCGACTTCCTAAATTGGTTCTGAGGCCCCTTCAATCCGGCCTGGCGATCGATAGGGAAATAATGAATGATAGCTACAAAACGCGTAGTCATTGTAAGATAATAACCAGAAAGTGTGAATAGCAGGAAAGAAAGAATGACAACAATTCAAGATATACGTTCATACGTTGTTATTCAATATTTATATGTGTAACTATAACGTCGTTATGTAAGGTTCTGCTTCGCATATCTCGTTTCGCTAGGGAAAAGTTTCGAATAAAATTGATATTTGCCTTGTTGAACACCAAACAACTCAAGTGAAACGATTAACACTGAGCCAAAGAGTAACCAATGTGACGTACGACTTGTTCCTTAAATAGGGTCTAAATATTTGAATACAATTTCGCCAAGTTCGCAGCAAAGTGGCAATAGGCGAAAACCATTTATAACAAGTTGATTCCCGCCTGTTACGTAGCTGACTTAACAAGGATGGCTCTCACCTTCGTGTAACTAAAAACCTTGGTAGCGGAGTAAAAAGATCAAACCCTCGCAACTCGATCTTTTTACTAACATCAATAGGTTTCCATATCCTATTCCTTGACAACGTTTGCAACTTCGCGGAATTGGATCTAAGACGATATCAGCTATCGTTTACGCGGATATACGATTTCAGGTACAAACGATGTTTATCCTTATCGTGTTATCTTCGATTAAACTTCGTCCTGTCGACATGCACGCAAACAAGACTTTGAAAGTGAATCGCAACCATTTTAAATTGGTTGACATTCGTTATACATATACTTTTAGACATTTTTTCTTCTTTAAAAAGAAAGTCAATATTTTAAGTGTCTGAAGAACTTTTGCTCGCCATGGTTGAACTTTTATCTGGTACTGTGATATACATACTATCTTGGTTTTTCACCTAATACTGTCAAGTTACTGCAGTGAAAACACTTTCCAGACTGCAATCGCACTTGCTTCTAAACTTGGCCAGCCTATATGTTTATATTTTATAAATTGAAATATTATACAAAAGCTCAATGATTAATAGTGTCCCCTTTTTTAGATGATTTTTATTAAACTTTTGTTAAGAATAAAGAGATATTCACTTAAGAACAAACAATGATGGAATGAAAACGATTTACAATTGAAAATAAAAAAAAGTACTTTTAGCAGCAGAGATTTGAAAGACCCCGAGCGGAAAAAGAAATTGCCAGCTGGTCCGGCAAAAGTCTGGATCGTAATCCCAAGCCAGACGCACGCGAGATTTCTGCCATACTAGTGCCAGATTTCAGAAGTCTGGCATTAGTACGCCATGCGACTGGCAAACGTCTGACACGCGATTACGATGCAGACTTTTGCCAGATTAATGCCAGACCAGCTGGCAATATTTTTTTCCACTCAAAACGTGGTTGACAATTAATTCTGCTAGCGAAAATGCCAATAAACTGTGCTTTGTATATTTATAAGAAGATACAAATATTTGTATTACATCTGTTATATCAGCATTTAATTGACGAGATTAACTTTTCATCACATTATAAGCCTATAAAATCCAATCTGTAAATTGAACAATGTGAAGAAAAAAATTTTTTTCAATGCATCACAGGGAATTATTAGCCCGTAGTTACAAAAGTGTCGTTAATCGATTTGTGCGATGAACTTACAGGTCACGGTTTTACATCATTCTAAGTACTGTAAGCGTAAGCAAAATCAAATCATGTCGCCAAAATGTATAATCTATCAAATAATAAAATTCTGTAAAAGGTGAATGGCTTAGAATCGATGAAAAAAAATAGGCATGATAAACGACGTGGGATTCAGCTAGTGGTTTCAATATGTACTTCTCGAAAGAAAACACAGCTTATAGGCACCTACGCCCGTAAACTTTATCTCTGCCGTTTTGTAAAAATATGTCTTTCCACTTCATGAGTTAGATCCGTAAATGCATACAGTCACTTTATGTACTGTAGTTCGTTCAAACATGTAAAACTCAGGCTTCCAAAGACACAGTCGGTCTCAGAGTATGATAGTTCAAGTGATCAATAAACATTTATAGAGAAAGATAAGTTTTGCGTCGTTCATATTTGCAAAAGCATTATCTTGCTCTATTGTCTTATTATTTCGAGTCATTCACTTCCTTGTTTTCTAATTTTCGTAACTGAAAGTAGATATTTGCATCTATAAATTCACAGCAGTTGTTTTAAATTATTGTAATATATTGACGTCAATCTCTAAAACTGTTTCTTATCATACATTATGAAAAAAAGAAACAGTCACGTGAATTTCGTAGCCGTTCAAACCACGCACATTTCAGTAATCAAGTGAATAAATAGACAACCTCCATTAATAAACAACAACCGAAATAATTGAATTGGGTTACTCGATGATTTAGTTTCTAAAGAGTAAAGACAGTCGAATTTCGTATGCAGTCACCATAAAAAAACACAAACAAAAGCCAAACCTGACTTTGTTTCGCATTAGAGCTATAAAGCTAATCATTGCCTCGGGTCATTTTGCAATTCGTGTTACTACTAAAGTTAAAGTTCATGAAAGATCAAAATATTTTATTTCAAAGGTTTCTTTTTCATGTAAAATCGCATTAAAGTTTAAAAAGTAGATAAATGAAGAAATTGATTAAAGGAAGTCTATTTACTTAACAGAAATTTTGTCAATGTTACCAAACATTTTGTTGATTCAATTAAATTTCAATATTGAAAAATGTCAAATACTACCACCCGAAAAATTTACTATTTTTGTCATTCTATATTTGGCAAATAAGAAATCTTAATGGCAATTTCGCGGATCGCACAAACTGCTAATGAACACAGCGGTTGTTATTTCATACGAAGTTGCTGCGCGTTATCGTAACTTGAAGGAATCAAATCGTTCGTAAATACACTTAATATCAGTGATCTACGAAGAAATACGTTCGGTGTGGTACTATACTGCGTGTGGCATCATTGCGCCCGTGGAAGGCGTGCAAATAACAGTACGAATAAAAGAACGAGTGCGAGGCATTGCAGGGCCCAGAGGTGGATCCGAGCCACCCATGGTGTCCGTTATTGGGGGACATTAAGTCATTATTGATTACCTTTACTGCACGACCATACATCGCACGCCGCCAAAAAATATGAGCTCGTCCCATTTTTCCGTGCGTGTTTCATGCAAAAGATTCGCCGGGTTTCTTCTTTGAAGACATTACGATAATGTATTGTACTCATTCCTCTTCAACCGTCCGCCCCCTCCCCCTGACATACACATCTTTCGTAATTCGTGCATCCAAGTAACATGTAATCGTGTTATTTACAATTATATTTTTGGCACAAAAAGCCTCCCGAGAATTCAATTACGCGGGCCTTAAGTGTGAGGCTTACTTTGAGGCAAAAATGCGCGGCAGCCGATACACAAAAAGTAATTGTTCTGGCCTAAATAGCACCGCGTCAGACTTGCATTTGCAAAGACATTGATTATATTCGCATTACCCACTTCGCAGACACTTTTCTCAGTTTTTCTTGTTTCGAATAAGATCACGCTCCAGTCTTTTGTTAATTACACTAACCTTATATTGTTCAATATATCTAGTTTTTCCATACACTGTTTGCTTTTCACACTTAGTCCGTGTTCAATTTATTTAATTTGTTTCCTTTAGAAACAATTAAGGCTGTTATGATTTAAATCATGTGATTTCAATCATTGATTTAAATGGCGATTTAAATCAAATGATTTTTTTAAAAAACTCAATGATTTAAATAAAAAAATTTATTGTTATATGTTATTTTTTTTATTTTTGTCTGTTTAATGTTTGTGTATATATTTTAAGTTCTAAATTTGAATACTTTTATTTTTGTTTGATATTGAGACTATGATGAACAAGAAGTTTCGTACGTATATAATATACGAGTTGGAACTTAGAAAAATTATTGTACAATTGGTGTTTGCGAATTGCAAAAAAACTGATCAAACTCTCCCCAAAATGATAAATGTAGTCAATAAAAATCGATATTGATATATTTCTGTTAAAATGAAGAGATTTTAAAACGAAAACAGAAAATTTTTTCATACAAATTTGTCTAACTTCAAACCCGTATATTATGTACGTACAAAATTTCCTGTACATAGACTATGTATGAAGGATACACCAAAATAGTATCAAAATTTGTTTAAAAATAAAAATTAGCGTTTATAAACAAATCTAAATTGCAAAAACAATTTTATTTATAATAAATTTTAAAATACTTTGATGTTTCCAATGTTTTAAAGAAATAGAGTCAAATTTGAAACAGCTATAAAACTATAACCATTAACTATAGATTTAAATAATAAACAATTTTACTTTTTTTCTTTCAAAATCCAAAAATTACAAAAATTGATAGGGCCCTGATGCGGATGTAACCATGCGTTACATCCGCATCAGGGCCCTATCAATTTTTGTAATTTCTACTAGGGATTATATCAGAACATATATACAAATTTAATAATGACTTTAAAAATCAATCAATACAGAGATCATTTTAATTTTTATTGTAGATAAGTGATTAGTTTTTAAAAATAATAAAAAAATCCGATTTAAATAAAAAAAAATCTGATTTAAATAAAAAAAATCCGATTTTTTTTATGTTTTTATAAAAATCATGATTTTTAACAGCCCTAGAAACAATTGTATCTTGAACTGTATTTTTTTGACTTCTGTCATCAAATTTCCATTGTTTTTTAGCCGAGAAACAACCCCATTTACAAATCGACATTTAATCGCACGGTCGCTGTTTCACTCGCTTCGTTAAACATTTTAATCTAAAGTTTTGTTGTCCAATTGATATTACCTACAACGCAATGTTGCTGTTACATAGTTGCTTTTAATGACTTCCAGCTGGAATTTGCTATATAGTTATTAGTTTAACCTAATTCGATTGACGTATTTGCTTTAACATTGTAATAAGCCGCCATTACATAAAGTACTGCGAATCCACGAAATTATTATTTTGTACTTGAATTTAACTAATTATACCTTTGTCCAAGTCAGATGAGCAATTTTCACGTGAGCTAAACAGTCGTGAGAAAAAATTGCTATTAAGAAATAACTTGTTTTTCTCATTTCATTGAAACAAATCTTATCTTCATAAGAATATTTTTGTCAATGTTGCAAAACAATTACGGCAAGGACTCATAAATTATTCATACTTCCGAAATCCGGGCCCATAGCAATTGCTCATTGCAAAAATTCAATTTTACTTGACCCAAATGCACGTCATCATTCATTCATTCGCATTTTTTCGGCTCTAACAATCTTTTTCTTCATAATTGCTTCGTCACGGAAGTCCGTAAATCGTCCGTTGATTGAAAACGTGCTATTCTCACACAAAAGGCCGTTTGCGCGGAACTTCATTTTCAGCACATATTTGCTTGCAAAAAGAATACGTGGAAAAGCATCGAAACGAGGTCCTCGGTAATTCGCGACATCAACGCATGGCGGTGCAACTAGCCGAAAGCACACCTATACCCACCGCCCCTGTAATAGCAACAAGCGAAAAAAGAAAAGAGGAAAAATAAAATGATTCAGCTGCATCGCTTCCTTCCCTAAGATGTTCTTCAGGAACTCTTTTATCAAGATTCATTCGCTGGCATTGTTCTTTCATCCTTGTTTCTCAATTCATAAGTTTGATACGCCGCTGCGATTACCAATTTCCGCGTGATGGAACGTACTTTTTATAATGTCTCGGTGTGTAAAATTGAATTGCACTAATAAACTGAGATACGCGTGATAAACTATAATTTACACGCGATACATCCGTCCATCTTTCTTGGGCCATTTGGAGCTAGGCGGTGGAATAAGTGGAAATTGTATGGCGGATGATGATATGCGCTTTACACATTTTGCGAGCATGAAGGCGCGTGTGTGCGCGTACTAACTTTTGAACATTAACGTCTATATGCGCGAAGACAGGCCGTGTACGTGAGATGAAATAGCTGAACCGTACGAATGACACGCGACCAAAGCCCACGTAAGCCCGGTATTATCGAGTCGATGTTTACGCAAGTCCACGGCCCGTATTAATTAAAGCCCATCAATTATGGCCGTATTGTTTGGACGGTGTTCGACGTAGCCGGCCATAAGGAGAACTGTCAATTGATTCATTTTCATTTGACGATATTCAATTTGTCGTTTGAGGTTATCTTCAATTGATCATATTCAATCGTTCCAGTTTTACTGCTTCCATCGAAGCGTAATTATTTCGTAGCGTAATTTTATTTGTGTGACAGTAGATTTAATAAATAATAAAATTATAAATCAATAAAATTGAGTAGATGACGAGTCTATCAGATTAATGGTTATATTTAATCTCCCCAATTAGTATCTTCAAAACTTGAGACCGTAGTCAAAACATTGAAAATTAATCAATTCTCAGATTCACACGAATTAATTTAAAATTTGTTTCCCTCTCACGGCAATGGATCGCTTCGATACAGTGAAGAAACTCGGAGCTATTTCTTGGCCTGCAGAATGGCAGACACTTTCGATTTAGAAGGGATCGTAACCTCGAGACTATTAGGGCGGTTCAGGTATTTGAACCTCACACCTTGATTCCGAGGCCGACAGACACCTGCTCTTTTGGGACTGGGCGGTCCGTAATTACCTGCCCTATGTTTCACCCACCGGTCCGCGCGTAGATGTAATCAAAACGAATGATTTGAAAACTCAATTATCTTTCATTACTTTTATTAAAGTATCTGTTTTGGATACTTGCGCCCCTTTCTTACCGGAAATTATAATCACCTGGTCAGTTGAGAATTTTACGTTGACCATCAGTGACATCTATATGTTGAACTCGAAGACAGAATCTGTCGGGAATGATCTAGCTTCGTTTTGCATTCTGCATTCATTTGAGGTTGTTTGGAGAATATTTGGAATTATGGAATGCTTGTCGAACCTAGTCAATTACCTCTCATCACACGCTTTCAGTTTCATCTTGACATTTGCTAATGTTACATTGACTTTAGAAGTAATAAATTACTAAGTAGTGATTTACTAAAAGGTTTATTTTTAGTAATCTCGCGCAAAGGTATTTCTAAACCAAAAAAGTAGGTCATTAAACTGACGAAATGATAATTAATTCAACAATTTTTACTTCGCTTTAACAATGGTTTTTAGTATGTTTTTGCACCAATTACACAGACATTTTGTCGTGTAAAATAAATTATTTTAGTGATATAATACGAATTTCACTGGAAGAAAAAAAAAATCAATTATATACTCATATTATTCCATCCACATAACAGTCATCGTTTCCTCTCTGGAAACTATTTCACGACTGAGCATTTAGTGGAGCACTCGTTGTCTCCATATCTCCCTGCTTTTCATGCAAAATCTGCCAATTCGATTCCCTGCAGCGATCGTTCAGAAATACTTTCATACACAGGAAATTTTCTTTTAGTGGCAGCTTGCCGAGAGCAAATGTCGTCTTTTAAGATCTTCTTTTACGCTGGAATTTATGTCTGATAAAGCGACACCTGCGAAGCATCGTCGTTCGAAAATTAAGCGTGATTGTTCAATGCGTGCGAAAAGATATTTCAAGTAAAAGGAAATCCCCAACATTTCAAGTGACAATCATTGACAATACGGCACCAATAAAACCAAAAATGCTACAACACAACATTTCCACACTCATTCCTTCGCAATCCAGTAGATTGTTATTCCATCCTCTCTTAAATCTATATAATTACATTAACAAAATGCGTCAGTTCCCTAATTTTACAAACGGCATTACCAATCACCCAGTGAATTTATCAACCGCACGTTTCAATCACCGGTTTCATACGTTGAGCTGCACACAAGCAAAGATTACATGAAACCAGTATAATATATCTTTATTTGCAGTCCCCGGCACACACCGGGACATTGAAAGTATATGCCATTCGACGTGAAATCTTATTGCTTTACGACATCGCCGGCGTAAAAGGATCCAGCGGACTGCTTTTTACCACATCCTCGGTGCTTTGTAAGTTCATCTATTCAGCGCGCAACGAGCTGCCCCGGCTGAAAGACTAACGACGAAATTCACACGATCTTCCACGAAGATGCTGGCCGAAGAATTCTACTGCGCGCGCACGTCTACTCGATTTGTACGGGCACACCCTCGCGCGTACAAATCGCTTCCCTCGCATAAGCGGAACTAATCTCACCGTAAATCAAAATAATCATCCGATTTAATTGTCGGAATTAACTGAATATGTCAGGCGGCTATCGTGGGCTTACTTCTTAAACGAGTGGCACTTTCTGAATTATGCGCGAAACAAATGAGTATCGCTTTACGACACTTTTATGAAACGCGAAAGAGGGGCGAAAAAAAGGGAAAGCCGAGCCTAAATAAAGAAGCGCGACGGGGGAAACGTATACGTCGTACGCGTCGCTGATACCGCAACATTTTTACGGCGCTGCTTCGCTGCGGCGTTTTCATAAAAAAATGGCAACTGTCGGCACGAAATTGCGCTTTTGTTACGGCCGGGAACGTGACTCGAAATTGGCTGCTGAGTTATGAGGTCGAAGCGCGGGGTTAAATAATCGTTTGCTTGCGTATTACGGGTTACGCGCGCACTTTAATCCGTGCGTTTGTTTTGCTTGTCCACTCCTTTCATCGAATTAACGCGAACGTGCGTGCGACTGTCAATTTCCGAGTTCATTTTCGTGGCTTTGGATTCATCGTCGCGGGGAAATTAATATACGAGAGGATAAGGGACGAAAACTAAAAGAGAAATAACTTGTCATCGATGTTGTCTGCGGTATCGCGCGCTCGTATTGTTTACCGCTGTAAATTGGGAATATTGCTTTTATCGAGCTCGGCGGAGAGATGTGAATTGACGTATCATACAGTGTAGCGTCATTAAAAAAAAAAAAAAAAACAAAAAACAAAAAAAAAAAAGAAAAGTTCGTCATGGAGGGTAGCGCGTATGTTTGTTCGTGCGTGCCCACGCTCGTGTACGAGCTCTTTTTCATTACACAACAAAATTGCAGGCAAACCTAGCCGGAATCGAGCCCAAACCAGCGCGAGATACTATTTAGTTTTTATTGTTGTCGTAAAATTCCTCGCAGTACTATCTCCGCATCGACTTTTTTTGCCCGTCCATGCTCTTATTTTCCCGTCGCCCCCCTCGCTCGGCTGCGAGTGGGGTGAAATCCTGATTCCGAGCTTTTACGAGTGGAGTAGAACTTTTGAAACTGGTTTAAAAAAACTACGCGATTTCGGACCAGGATGCGGCTTGCAGAATAGCAATGGCTGACGCAGGTATCACGTAGATGCTCGCTTGCTTGCCGACCGCAAATGTTTGTTCTGTTTCATATCGCGACTCGTCCGATGACACTTTTGTCAAATTCGTGCCAAATATCGCTCGCGGTCGGACGTGATTCTTTGTGACCCGGCTATCAGGCTTTAATTTAATTCCACTGACATTTACGGGTCAACTGGAATTGGCTCGGGTAGCTTCAAAGTTGCAAATCTTTTTTTAGGTAATCATGTTTGCTGATGTTAGACGACATATTGTAAGATACAAAGAATAAAACAATATTATACATTTGTGTTACGTTATTGAATTTTGAAAATTGTCAAAGAAAATTTGACAGGGTATAAAGAATATAGATAATATTGAGATACACAGGAAAAAGAAAGACACAAATAAGTGTGTAAATGTCTACAAATAAGACACTTTGAAGACACTTCATTTTAGAATTTAACTACGGATACTTTATACATAAATGTTTTTATCAAATCGTAAATGGAATATGAAAAAAAAAACCATTGTCAGCTAATCTGGCAACAGTTTTATGCTAAATTAATGTCAGACCAGCTGACAGTGTTTTTTTTCGCGGGAAAATTTAAGTATAAATTTAAATTTGCAACATATGAAATAAAATGAAATTCTTCATATTGTCTTCCAACTATCCATTCATTTCGGTGTGATGTCAATATGTAAGATATGATATTTATATCAATAAAAAATTGATATTTATTTTCACACGTTATGTTTATTTTGCTATATATATTTAATTAAAAGAAACGAGATTTCAAGTTAATAAATATGGATACCATGAGTTATAAACACATCGCGTAACAGTGACCGAATAAAACTAGTAAAAGTTTTATAATTAAATTCATTCTCTGTCACGTATTTTAACCTACAAACAGAGCATTGAAAAGTTGAAAAAGAAACTTGGACTGCTTGCAGCAAAATGTAATGATTCACAAAAGAATGAAGGAATTTGTTCGCTGTAATTGTGAATTTTGTCATACATTCGTTGAACAAACGTGCGCTTCTGAAATTCGAATTTCAATACTTTGTGTAGCATTTTAATTAAAATTACTTATGAAATGCGATTAAATAACCCGTACGATATTCATCACGAAAGCACCATTTTATAATATTGTTTCACATTCAAGACACATAAAAACTTTTTTTCTGCTTTCTACTTCCCTGAAAGTTGAACAACAATCAACTTTAACTTGACTGGGAACATACTCAATCTAACAATAAAACATACTCAATTCAATAATAAATATTTAAAAACGAATATTTATCAACGAATATTCATCAATCAGTTTTTTAATATGAAATACGCTGATGTTTCGATGACGTTTTTATCGAAAAACAAGTTTAATTCACATTGCGAAACACAAATGTCAGTGTTTTGCAGAAATAACTATCATTTTCAAGGGACTTTATATTTCTTAATGCGAGCGACAGTAGAAATCAAGGATGATAGACGCAATACCGCGTTATTGCTTCCGTTCTTGTCAACGAAAATGCCAAGGGTCGTGTCTATAGGTAATTCAATTTTTAAGGGTATCAAACGCATAACCCTTTCATTTGGGATATCCCTTCATTAGTACAAGCGTCGAGTCACGTGGAGGGGCACTGACGCGCGGCAATGAAATTACGTAACTAACGCAAGTGGAAATTGTACAGACTGGTAAATTTTGCACAGACCATCCGCCACGGAAGTTAAGTTTATCAGACCACCATACTCGATACATAATCAACCGGCTCAAAAAACCATATTCTATTTCCTCTTTCTTTTTTCCTTTGGCAATACCAAAGTGAGGTTTTTTTTATGTACAGTAAATAGTAGTTACTTACTCTTTTAACACGCTATAAAAATATGTCTTATTTTGAGACATTTTTTACATCTAAGATATTCAAAGTATCACAGTTTGTCAAAGTTTGAGATATTTTGACTGTCCTAAAGGCAAAGATTTTTACAGAGTGAGTTACTTTTACAATGCAAAAGGGCCACCTATATTTGATTGAACTGCGAAAAGCGACGATCCGACTAAGATAAAGTAACACGTTATATTGCAACATAAAATCATGCATTGTCATGAATAATTTAATATAATCAACGACATAAGTTGAGCTATGTATAATTCATACAAAGAGATTGGAATCAGTGTCTCCGGTTTGTTTCAATTATAAACTCGATTCAACTTTTGACGTACTTTTTTCGATTCGAATTTCATTACCGCTGTGCTAAAAGTGTCCGCGTAGCTGCATTGAAAAGCCGCGCGATCCGAATAAACTTCAAACACAATTGCCCGTCGCCCAGTGTTTATGACTGTTCGTTGTTTACATTTTGTAGTCGACGAGGATTTGTACCGTGTAAAGCGCAGTGAATGAGAAACATCGGCGACTGTGGGTGAGTGTGAAATTTGCCATTGAAACACAAAGTTGTAATTAGTAAGATTTGAAAGAATTTGTAAAAAACGAAGATTTTTCAAGAAACTTTATAAATGCAATGCAAATGTTCTTTGTCTACTATTATTTTTGTATTTATTATTTTATGAAAGAAAGTCGAGACATTTTCTATTTCTGAGATATCAAAATAGTCTTTAATCGAGGATTTTGATGTTTCTGAAATAAAAATTTTTTTTAATTTTTTTTTACCAAGCTGATTATTCGATTTTAGAACCCAATTATAAAACAGTGATCCTTGGAATTAATGATTGTACTTACTTTTTAAAGCAATAATTCGCTAAAATTACTATTTTAAAAACAAAACTTAATCGTTTCAATTATTTTTCATTGTCCTCGGTAGAACCGCAATATTCATATTTGTACCGAAATTTTACAACTTGCATTGACAAAACGCTTGTCATTATCGCTTGTCATTATCCACGAGCCGACATTAAAGTTGCTTTAGTTGTTTCGAGAAACGAAACAACGGCACGAGGAAAAAGAAATCGAAGAATGTTAAAGTACTCGCGTCATCTCGCCACCAATACGATGCGTTTATCATAACAATTACAATAATTACCGCAATTACGATAGCATATTTATCATGACAATTTGTATAATTTCCTTCGGCAATAATTGTTACGTATCCATTTATCACCCCGAATCACTCAGCGTGAATCACACGAGAGATGAGGCGACGTTTTTTCCCCTTCCCGCTTCTTGCTCCATATTTTGTTCCAGTTTGTTTCTTTTCCCTTTTTTTCGGCGGCGCGAGGTAAACGCCGTTTCGAGATCATTTACGGATAACGTAATTGTGTTCACACGTGGTGACGTCTTCGAGTCACGGAAATAACTTCCGCGGTGGATTTTCGTGCAAATGATTGTTCTCGTCGGTAGCCCGAGTGTAAAATTGTACGCGTTGCGCACAAAAAGCGGCACTGCAGCTGAAAAGTTCGAGGAATCGAAAATTTTGCGAGCGTGCGTAGAGTCCATCAGCGACGGAGCCTCGGTAATCGTACGTTCGGCACGTATGCAGTCCGAGCCTCTCATTTGCCGGTGGATTGTGTCGGAACGTTAATGTCCCTTTGGCACGCTATCATCACTGGGACTTACCGGTGTGAACGGGACAATGTATGCCATGTAAATATTATGTACAACGTAAAATAACGAGCGCAAAGTTGCGCTTATGCACGTGTTTCCTAGATCGCTCGAAACTAATCGAATGTACAGGAAGGGAGTACTAGACCCGACTATTTCCTGTTTCTTATGAACTGTAACGCTCAACGGTCCGAATAATAAACGCGTTTATGATCGCCGATGAATTTATTACGAATCAGTGGTTTTATTCGCCGGTTTTCAGGAAATGCGTCAATCACAAAAGGAAAACAAAAAATCATTTAATTACTATACAATCGCGTTATTTGATGTAAAAAAAAGGCTTGAAACAACTTTGCGTTGATCATTTGGTAGGCGCTCCCTCATTTTTAAATACAAAAAGTTTCAGCTTCAAGTTAATTCATGTAAAATAAACAATTTGTTAAGTTGGTTTGTTAACCATTATTAATGTTCTAACATTGTTGTTATAAAAGGATCCGTAAATTATTTGAAACTTTGAAGGCTTCTGGTTCGATAAATTTTTAGTCAGAATTTTGCAGTCGTACTTTTGATGCGTGATTTATTACGTTTCAAAAAGTATATTTTCACGAAATCGTGTTCACAAATGTATTATTTCTCTATAAATAACTGGAAAAAAGTGTGATTCTTATGCTACACTCTCGAAGATACTTATTTTCAATTTTTCTGAATCCAAGGAATGAACCAATTTAAAATATTCCTGCACACTGTAAACCTGAAAACACTAGTTCAGCGCGTATTCAGAGCGCGCGGTATTTATTTCAATTTCGAGACGCTACGAAGTTTCATTTTTATAGCATTTTTACGTTTTCGAGAACATGTGTATCAATGAAGTACGTAAAAATTGTACGAGCATAAAAATGCGTCCGCGCCACTTTTCATCATTCTACTATATTGATTTTACTGTAATAGAAACGAATAAACAATGCAAACTAACGCCATTGGATAAAAAAAAAAAAAAAAAAATTCGCAAAACTAGAAATTGATAGTATACTTGGAGTTTTAGTTTTCCGCTTAGCAAAAGATATCGTAAACAAAACGATGAGGTGAATAATTGGAAGAAACGAAGTTGAATCATTTGTTGTCAGCGATGCTTTATGGACGCAAGTCTAATATCGACAGTTACAAAACGATGCAAAGTACTCTGATAAATCTGGCCACTTTTAGCAATCCGGTATTTCATAACTAACGACGCATAAAACGTATTTATACAACATCGCAAAAATTATGGCCGATCGGAAATGATAGTCACTATAAATGCGAAACTATTGTAAGCTTAACTGTGACCGAACCTTGTTACGTCTCACGAATGCAGTCGTTTATCGCTACATACATTTTCACGATTCTTTTTTTAGCTTCAATGCGTTTTAGCTGGCGGTAAGAATAATAAAAACCACACGTAGGAAAAAGTTGTAAAAACACTTTTATATGTTGAAAACCAAATTTCTTTTCTACATCCTTATAGCAAACAAAGATGAACTAGTTTCTACTTTAAATATTAAACATTTCTAATAAAATTCTGTGCAAATATTTGCAAGTATAATTCAATTTGATCAAGGAACTTAAATAATTCATATTATCAATTTCATTAATTAGCTTTCACATTTGCTATACGTTTACTAACAAACAATACCCTCTTTTTATTTATCATTCGCAAATCATCTTGCGTCAAAACAGGACGGCTAAGATAGATCGAATTTTGTTATTAAGTTGTTTCGATTTTTCGAGTTAGCCGGTAAACTTTGTCGGAACAAATTTGTCCTACGTTGTATTGAAAAATGTAAGTTTCGGTCAACGAACGCCGGTATTCGTCACATTTGCTTCATCGGCCAGCTATTTTTCGAGCGCGCACGAAAAATCGCCAAGATTGAGTTTGAGGGATGCATTATAACTTGCGCAGAAGAAGGAATTGCTGAATTTGTGGATACTTTTTACAAACTTGTCGTCATGCGGTCGATGATTCCGTAAGCGCTGTACGCAGTGTTTTATCTCACTTTTGCCGCGAGATATTATTATTTACTCCGCGAGACACTCTATCTGACGCTTTTACCGAGCTGATTATTTTTTATAGAAAAAAGTTGACGCACAACGACACACGAGAATGTAAAAAAGTGGAAATAATATATGTGCCCATGACAGACGCGTGTTATGCAATTTAATTTGTCAATTTTAGAACAAGGGGAATGATCTGCGGAAACTATGCGTTACGGTGAGTTTGACAACGTATTTCAGTATTCATTAGTCAAACAATAGAACGTACTTAGTTGCTCGGAGTGCATAAACAACTCTTCAATCGCACTGTATGCATAATCTATTTAATATAACACTCTATTCGCGCCTGGTTTTATCACGAGTAGGCGTTGAATAAGTACATTGTCAGGAGATCGATGTTCGGGACGTCAACCTTTTTGCGTAGGTTTTAAATCGTGTTAAATGTAATGTATAATGAGGGATCAGGTTGGTTGCGAATACTGCATTAAAAATTAAACATTTGTAGCTTCAAGTTTTCCATTTGGTTATTTAACCACAGACTGCCGAAATTGGAATCCACATTTTTATAAGAATAATGTTCAAATACATTATTTTAAGTATTTAAATGTTGTACGATTATTTATAATTTTTATAAATAATTAAACATTAAAAGTTATTGGCTGTGTACGAAATAAATCATTGTAACTGATCACTGACTGATCTCTTCGTTAATTTTATCGCTAAGAAGCAAGATTTACGGTTGCAATATTTTTGTGTTCAAATGTTTTATTGCCAAAGGAAGCAATATTTCAGTGGCAATGTGGCAAAAGGGGATAAGTTGATTTTTACGATGTTTGGAGGAAGACTCGTGAGTGCAAGAAGCTCCTTTAATTTGTACTGTAGTGTAATTTATTGTTCTCAAAACTTAATGGAAAGATTTGTTGGTGACGAAACATTTATTGTGTAAACATTTCTTTTCGCGAAAACATTGCTACAAGAGTATTGTGATTTAATACAGGATAAGATACGAAATGAACAAAAATTAAAGCTCACTCAAAAGTTAATTAATAATTAAATGTAAATGATGTAGGCAAACTCTTGTAGAATGTTTACTCAACCTAATTTTTCAAGCTCTTTAATTGAAAAAATTAGAATGATTTGAAACAGACTTGGTATTTTTTTTATTAACTTTATCAAAATTTTTTCACGATTAATTAAACCTGAAGATTGGAATGATTTTTTTTATTTTAGCTGCATTAAATTTTTCATATGACTATGCATATTTTTTTATTTCAAATGTCAAAAAAAAGGGAAAGAAAAGGTAAAACGATAATTAAATTTTTATTATCTATCGTTTAAAACATTAAAATTTAAAATTATGATATTATTATGTTACACGTTCTGTTGTAAGGTCTAAAAAATTTAGTTTAAAGTAAAATGAACATTAATCGTAGGTTGCTTTTATATTTTCCATAAATATTGTCCGAGCTTGACAAACTGCTTAAAAGTTCCTAGTGATGACATTTATACAAAGGCAGAAAACAATTTTTTTTCAACATCAAGAACGACTTTTCGGTCGGAATTAAGCGATTATTATTTTCACTTTGAAATCAAGCAAAATCTCCGTAAATTTCCGCTACTGAAATCACCTTTCCTTCGCAAATCCCTCAAACAATCATAAACCGTGAAAAGGTGTGGCGCTGAAGCACAATTAAAAACGAATTCTCGCCACTCGGATGCGGATGCCGCAAAACGCGAGAGCCGTAAAAATGCGACGTCGCGCGGCTCGTAAACCACGAGGGACTTTTGTCAATTAAGCTTCGCGTCCGTGGTATCCAATTTCCGAAGGACAAAAGGCTCTTCGAAGGTTGCCGCGGCCTTAATGACGGGGTGCAATTGCAGTGTAGTAATCGTTATTCCAATCGATAATTATTTGCCCGCCAAAGGGGCCCATTCATTAGCATATTTAATTATGAATATTTTGGATTTTCGGCGCAGCGGGACGGCCGCGTTCAAACAACGCGTGGCTTGCGCGATTATTCCACTGCGCCGTAAATTTCGCCGCACAATTTACATGATATTTCAAATAACACGATCTGCGCTTGCGTCGTATTTGTGGACCCCGATCGACAAAGCAGCAATGTTTCTCCTTTATAACTTGAAGAAACTCACTTCATATTGAGCTATATTTAAAAACAGCAATAATTGAGAGAATATTAAAGTAATGTCATTTTTTCGACATAACATTTTTAAACGACTACTATTAAAGCTGTGAGAAACTTATAAGCGTAACGAATATTATTTATAAAATTATTTAGTGATAAGGTATCAATATAATCAATATGTTAAAATCATGACAATTATTTTGTATATAAGAAGTTAAAATGCAATAACAACCACTTGATTTTATGAAGTGAGTTACATTGTTGTTATATCTAATGTTCCTAATTTCTGATAAATCATTTGTGCTGCATTTTTTCTAATTTGTCTTATTTGTACACATTAAAAAAAATGTCGGCCTGATGAGGATTATATCATTGGTTGAAACGTTGTCTACGCCATATTGACATATAAATGCAGAAATAAACCATGGAAATATTTCAACAATTTGACTACTAACGGCACAATTAGCTAATTAATATTAGTCTTTAATTCATTACAACGGATGAGTACGCTAAGAAACAAACTGTTATAGAAACAGTATTTACTGTTACTATAACATTGTAGACTGTACAGTATTACTGTTGAAATGTACAGTTGACTGTTACAATAATAGTCAATATTATATTGTCATAGAGTTCGATTTTTTATACTAGAAATTTATTTACGGAACAGTTTAGCCTGCTTACATGACAGTCTATTTTTCTCAGTATAACTATTATGCTACTAACGAATTACTAACGTATTTCTCATGACATATGAGTAAGTCGTAAGCAGTCATGTTTTCCTTTTTAATAATTCCTTATAAGTTTTTTATAAGTTAACATCAATCGTTTCACCATTTTTCTTCTCAAAGAAAACTATTATTTTCACCAACCCCGTTTATTTAACATAGATTCAACGGAATTAGTTTTTTTTTTTTTTTTATCTAAAAGCATCTCGACATCTTGACAAGACGTGCATATTCCTTACAACTTGAATACTAGTCGCTAAATTTTTCAACCTCGGTAAACTATTAAAAATTAAGACCTCAACTTTTGCACAGAAACCAAAGCAGCAGCAGCAGCTAATTTATAGTCCGAACGGCGGTCGTTACTTATTTCGTGGCTTGCGACCGTTTTTTTTCTTTACATGGACCTCCACGTATTGCAAAATTATAATTCTACGAGAAAAAGATTGAAAAAAGAAGATAACAAACAGGCGAGCATTTTGCGTGCAATTACAAGACGAGTAAAAAACCAAGTCACTACAACATTGTCCGCGCCGGATGATTTAATTCAATATCGAGCCCATGTTGTAGCCGCTAATTTAATGCGTAATTTTGACTTTATGGCGCGCAGTTTACGTCTCTGAGTTATCGCGATGAAATGCTGCATAAATATTAGATTACACAATACACCGTAACCTTTTTTTCGCCACTCTTTGCATCTCCGTAAATTGATCGGTATTTATCCCGTTAAGCAGGACGGAGCAAAAGAAATGAAATCACCGACAATTTGTGCATCTTTTGCATGAAAATTTACTATGGTAATAAAAAAAATGTGACTGCCTCGACGATCGACGAGCATTGAGGTGGGGCGGTTCGATAACTGAAAACAAACGCTTCTTTTACATGACGTCCTTCATCTAACAAGTAACTTGGTCCATCAAACAGCGCCCGCAGCTGCTGGCATGGTAAATTCATTAAGCGAATGAAATAAATTGATAATAACGTTGGCGCATTGGCGTGCGCGCGTTTTTCTTTCTTTGACACTGCGAAGAAAGAAAGGGTGCAGTGTTTTCATGCGCAGGAAGTTTGCAACGTTTACTTGCAACGAATTCCAAATTCGATAAATTTTCAACCAAACAATTTTACTTCTAAACGAAGAAAGTAAACGAAAAAATCATGTTATTTTATATTATATTAGATATAAATTCAAGTTCTGATTTTGATTGTCGCTGGACAAAATGACATTGTATTGAAAATTCGTTGCAAATAAACGTTGCAAACTTCTTGGACATAGTGTTTTCGTAATGCTGAGAAGCGCATGTGTGAATCGTGACCGATCAGCAGCACCATTCATTTGCTCAGGCCCGCTTCAACTTTTGATACTTTGCGGCCTTCCGTCTCTCTACGTGCAATTTACTTAAACGCCTTTTGTGGCCGGGCGAATTGAAGGCCGCGCTTCGCTGCAATTATTACAAAACGTAGCTTCAAAATATTCCGCCGCGGGACGCCAACTAAGTACGTAGCTTAAATAAATTTCAACGTGGAGCCCGCCGTTCGCCGCGCCGAAGGAGGTCGACGATTCAAACCGTTATGCATTCTAACCCTGTTTATTTCGTCATATTTAACCATTATAGTCATTCACTGGCCGTGTCACCTCATTATACGAACGCATATAAACCACCGAGGCTTTGACATCAAGACCCGTTTATTCGATTAAAATAATTACGTTGTTATATTAATTTATATTGTCTCCGATCATTAAAAGGTCCTTGGTAGAAAAATTATTGCTTTAGAGGTTCTCGCTTTGTTGCGAATTTCATCACAACTTTTGCAAAAGGGTTTGCGGGGAATTTCAGAGAATGCATACGTTTTGTTTAATACAGATGAGTTTCATTTATTTCTCTAAAGATTTTTAACTCGGCGTTGAATTTTCCTTTTTCTACGTCGGCCGTTTTTACGTACAAACTCATAAACATAATCCTCCGCTTTCAAGTACGCGTAAAAAAATTGCTCGAATAAATGATTTGTTTTAAAAGTACTGTGTCAGACGAGAGATCAAGACAAAAGTACAAACTTGTGTTTTCGCAGCATAATTTGTGATTTTAATTTATGACTTATCATTGAGGATAATGAATTTGCAAGCAAATAATTCCGAGGCGGAAACCCACATGCGATCTCGCTCAACGAACCACCGTGCCGAGATATAATTTAAAACCAAAAGCGCGGCTGTTTAATAAATCGTATCAGCAAATTTGATTGGGAAAAAACGAAGAAATGAAAGCAAAAAAGACGTTGCACCGGGGCAGCGTAACTTGGCAGCCGAGTCGCGCCGGGAATAAGAACGTGGCCCATTCGTCTTAAAATTTATTACCTTTAATTACTATTAAATTCAAACCACTAAACGACATTACCGTAGGTGGCGTGTATTCGAATTAAGTGTCACGTTTTCATTTTACTCTTTTTTTCTTGAACAGATTTTTTCCTGTACCTTTTGTTTACTGATAGAAATTTTATTTTTTAATCAGAAGATCATTGTTTTAATAATATAACAAACTCTATGTTATATAATATATACGTTGTTACATATGTTGTTTAATATAGTAAATTAATTTTTTTTAAGGAACTATAATTGGTTATTTAACTGCAAAACAGTTATTTTAGATATAAATAAATAAAATACGTTTCGTCCTTGAAACCTGGCACCCTCGGCAGTGATGTACTATTGTTATTCTTCTTTCAGGTAAAATCTTCCGACTCCACTGTGCCTCGATCAGTAGTTGGATATTAGTCAGTGCTTTACGTTTGCCATAAAACCTGTCACCATCGGGCCAAGCGTGGGCCATCGGTCATCTAATCACAAGGCCAAGCTAGACGCCAACCGTTAGTCATGACCACTAAAATAATTTCGTTTTTTTTTGTTTTTTCGTGTTTCCGGATTTGAATTAAAGTAATAATCAATTATTGAGTGATCATTTGTTGATAGGAAATAGTATATTTATGTGAAATTATTTCTTGTCTCCAAGTATCTAAGAATACAATTTAAATGTAACAACACTAAGCGATTATTTTGGAAGCAGTTTATTCCGGCTAATTGTGTCATATATCAAGCTTGACGTATCGTATGTTACGTGTCATTGCGGTAGTCATTCGGAATTATTCGTAAAAAACTCACGGAATCGGCATGACATATTCCAAATACGTTTATCGAAGCGTTCGAATAGAATACATTTCAAGTGAACCTATGCCGTTTTATTTAAATTATTCTGTGAATAAATGCTTTAGGAAAAAGCATTTATTCACAGAACAGTTTTTCGTAATATTATAAGAGCCAATCAAAGTGTATACATGTCACTTACGTCAACGTCACGGCGGCTAATCGAAGTCTTTACTTTATCTCACTGAAATTGACTCGCGCAGCCAAATATCTTCCCATTTTCGAGATTATTATTCATATCATTAGTCAGAACGATAAAAGCGTTTTCAGATTATTCATACCTTGATTTAATTTAACTGTCTAATTTGATTTTAAGATAACGTAACAGGTGGAGTTACAATCAATGCACAATCATAATTTACATTATGAATCTCTTAGGTAAGACAAGATTAAATTAATAAATATGTACATTAGAATTTATTGTAATATCAAGTATGTTATTTCAGATTTCAAGTTAATTTTTTAGAGAAAAAGAACCTTTGTCGAAGATTTAACATACGTCTTATAGAAAACGAAAAAAGAAAAAAAAAAGATGTTGTCAATTTCTCATGGTTGTTGTCTCTTTATAAGCTTAGACGAGAAAAGAAGTCCGCCAGACTGTAAAAAGAAAGATGGCGGTTGCAAAGTAACCGGGGCCCAAAGTACACTGCCGAGGGGTTTAAATCCGACTTAAGACTCATACCGTGTCACGACACTATCGAAAAAAAGGTATAAAGATTCTGCCGAGCTGCCTTAAATTTGCGTCAAACGCGATTTATTCCACAACCGTTGTGCCTACGTTTACATACCTTACTTTTTAATCTTATTAAATCACCGAATAGATAGGCTCAAACGTATCATTTTCGGCCGCTCGAATTTATTACTTTGGCAAAAGTTGGCACTTAAATCATCGCCCGAAACATGCTCGCGCTTCACGAGACGCGTGCACATTTCCGGCGATAGAGCAGGGGTTTCATTTTATTGACAAACTTAAATATTCGATTCCGCGGTGCGAACACACGATCACGGCGCTCGACCTACGTAAATCTTCGAGGCTGGACCCACCGAACGTTAAAGTTGACCGCTTTTTACGCCCGAACTTTGCTTATTTACCAACTTCCCGGACACGGTATATTCGGTGGTTCTTACTTAGCTTCTCGGAGTCAGGCTTAAATCTATTCGAGTCCGACGAAAAAAGCGCATAAAACAAAAGACGTTGGCCCATTTTAATAAGATTACCGCATATGAAGAAGATTGTGTTACTTGAGTCTTGGGTATCGGGTGACCTAAGCTGCTTGTCGATGAATTTTTGGCATGGCGATTTAAACATTTGAGTACTTTACATTTGAGTCAACCAGACGTCCAATAACCGGATGTTAATCAAGAATTTATACAATTTTATATTGTATTTTGAGTTGTTTCATTATGATTGTATTGAGAGAACTGAGATGTAAAGAATTACTGTTTATTCTCCTAGTGTGTAAAAGAAACTTTTAATAAATAACTAGAATTCATTGTACCAAAATTAGTTAACATGTATAGTGTAATTTATAATAAGACTATTATTATAATAGTTGAACTTACCTTCCGCAATTGTTATAATTTATGTTCTTTATTCAAATGAAACGTAACGAAGTAAAAACCGAGCCGAGAAAACTGTATAAAACCATAAAAAAAATAAACAAAAACAAGCAACCGTTGCGTTACTCTCATGAAAATTTGACACTATCAAAATATTAACGAAGCGACGTGTCGCGCAAAATAATCGCAAAAATTGTTTGCTAAACCCGATTAATGGAGGGATAAGAGTCCATTGAGCGCCAAGCTTTACAGAGACCCCGTTCTCGAGATGTTTATACTTTTTCACCGCGCATAACGAATAGGATGAAGACTGAATTTCTTTTCATCGACATACCTTCAAACTATACGGTGTCCTTTTATTCGTATTAAAGAACTCAACTTTTGTTGAATTTAATTCATATGAATTTAAAACAGCGTGTAATTTACTTACGAGTGATTACGATAATACAATGAATGCTACAATGGGAACGGTCAGTAAAAATTGAACAGTAGCGATGAAATAACACTGAAGCCAAAAGAATTAATATACAAGAAATGAAAAATATTTCAAGCAAACAATCATTTATTAATTTTCATTTTATTTATTAATGTAAGAGTAATATACGTTCGGTTTATTAAAATGTTAAGCAAATTTATAACACAACTGCTCTTTTCTTTACTTTTTTTCTCCTAAATATACCGTTATAAATTTGCTGCGACATTTTTGACAAAACGTATGATCGCTAATTTGTCATTGTATCATTCTAATAAACAATTTCACGAGACTGAAATAATTTCATATCATTTTCATGTAGCGAAACGTAATAAGTGAAACCGGCGCAATCTCTTTTCTCAACTCGTTCTTATTTAAATCTGCGTCGATGAACCACTCTCCATTTTAAATTATGAACCGCATAAGATGAAAATTTATCACTACCTGACGAGCTTTCGTTTTGATGCACGTTTTTATTCGCTGTAATCTCTTGCGCCTTGACGAGATGAATAAGTTTTTTGTCAAAGAAGTTACGAAATGTCTTTCCGCGAGAGTGACTTCTACACGTAGATTGAAATTAACCATTCAAAGTCAATTTAAGGAATACACTATAACATTAATTGTACAACAAATCGTACAACTATTACAACCATGATTATTTTTTGTCATTTTCTAAGGATCTGTAAACGTGAATAAGAGGCGACTTTATGAAACTTGAAAAATAACTGTCTGTTTAATTAAAACACATAAAAGTGCCTCACATAAACATATAATTTGATGTTCTAATACTAAAGTGTTAATTTGAATGTCTTAACACACAACATTTCATAACGCATTAACTTTCGGTAATAACATGATTAAATTTGCAGCTGAAATTTCTCGATATCATTAACACATTCGTGGGAATTATAATTAGAATTTACGACGTCACTAAACAGGAAGCAAAGTGCGTTATACCCTGTTCTTCAATTAAATCATAATTTCTTCTTTTATTAGCAGTTGCGAGTATTTTTCTATCCCTCGTTTATCGGGTTTTCCACTCCCGATGGTGTATAGAGTTTTGCAAACTGCGCGCGCAACTCGAGAAATTCATAATGAGAATGAAACATCGATATTTGTACGTTTGCTGGCAGTTTCGAAGCAATATAAAGTAAAGTGGTAATAAACATCGCGCACAAAATTTAATTGGAAATAACTCGACTGTCAAAGGCGTAGCTACCAGTATTAGGTATTTATCGCATTGCCTCGCAAGACTCACACTGCTTGTGCAATTATAATACGCATAATATCTTATTATAGCAAAATGGGTGTGTAACACGTGTTGCGTTACCGTGGCGTAAAGATTCTTGTAATGAGAAACTATTTATTTCAAGATTATTGCATCGACAAAATTACTCCAATTTGACTTCTGTTTTCAACGCGAAAATTCTTTGTTTCCCACGCGGTGAATTTATTTCTATTCTCGGATTGTAGAAACAAATTTTAGCCACTGAAAATTTCGCATCTGAAAGTATCATTTTGATATATATATATATAAACATTTTTATATTCTTTCCTTAAATCGCCACATTAAAAAAGTTCATCGACACATTGCCACGCATATTTAATAAAGTTATTTACGATTTTTTGCGGATGTTCCAGAGAGCTATAAAAGCATGATGCAATAGTTACCTTTCCGTTCTCCTGTTATTTTTTTTCTTTTTTTTTTCTGTCCCTTGGAGGGAATCGAATGGTTTCGAGAAATGAAACTGTCCTCAACGCTTTCGAACACTTTAACTTCTCAACAAGTTCTCCTCAAAGCAAGATTCAGAGAAATTTGTAAAAAGTTTAATACAAAAGTTTTACGACTCAAAAGATAGCAGCCGTACCTATTATAACGTTGTAATGTAATTTATCCGGCAACTGTTTGCCCGCAGCCGCTCGTCGTTTCCAAGTAAAAATGATATCGTTATACCACACTGCGTTTTCTTACCTACACTTTTTTTACGGTATGTAATACAGTCTCAAAAATCAGCTAATCGACCTTACTTCGACGATTTTCAAAACATTTTCTTTCAACCTCCGAAACTGCAATACAATATTCGACTGTGGAAACAAAGCACAAAGCCAGTAAAAAATATTCTAACGTAATAAATCCCCAACAAGTTTAATCTCTAATAGTGTGTAATACTGTTTACGCAAACACGGATATTAAATCAAACAACTAACCGTCGTTCAGACCCTAAGAAAAAGCGACGGCTAATAAAACATGAGCGCGCAGCTGAATTGACATTGCGTAAACATTGTAATGATGTCCAGCTTGGCGCGTATTTACAAACCCGCGCCGTTGAAATAGCGACGCTTTAAGTACATCCGACTCGCGACGTTAAATTAGCGTCGTGGTATGATACGGCGAGAAATCTCTCATAGTTGTTGGAGCTTGGCGAGTCGATGGCTTGGCCGACGGTGTCATATGGGATGACTAATTTCTGCGCGGTCCCTTTCTCCCGGCGAAGAAGTTATTTGCCGGGTGTTGCGGCCGATGGCAGTAGACATGCAACGACTGTTAACGTCTGCATAGCCGAGGCGATAAGCGTCGGTAAATCCACAATCGGGACACCCTCTTAAGCACTTACGCTCGATATGCGGCAATCATAAGCGAGCCGTCGTTGCGTGCGGGGCCGCAGGCGCGACACGACCACTCAACCGAGAGAGTCAAGTCAGCCCAACGTAATCGTTCGCAATTATTTATAATCGCTATTAATCACATCGGGACGTCAAACAATCGAACGTTTGTTCGGCTCGCTGTTAATTGAATTAATATTTCAATCCAATGCATCGCGCCGTTCGCTTAGACCGGCTTTACAAGGATCACGTGCTTATTGAACAATAATTTTCAATCGAAGGTGCACTACTGCAAAGAAGAGTGCAAAATTTGACAATCGTACACGCGAAACGATGCGTCTATCTCGCCTCTAATTTGGCCACGTTATTGACTAATCTTGGGCGCCAATTTGTAAAATTTGCCAGCTTTCGTACATCGAAACCGACAAACGGCTATCCCAGCAACCACCATGATCGACGCTCATTTCGCACGGCGCCTTCCTTGGTCATTGGAAGTCTTCCAGGGGTTCGCCACAGGCCTTCGAGATTCCCCGATTCCTATCAACCATCCTATTCAGCGTAATCGAGCAAGCTTAAACTCCGTCCAAAGTGGCAGCGTTCGCCGTTCTTGCCTCTCGCTTGCACCCGAGTGTCGCGAATAGGCCGACGGCGAGTAACACTTTTACATCGCGATCAATACGTTCCCCTCGAAGACGATAATCACTGGCGCGGCTGATGAATTTAATCTATTTAATAACGCGGCAGAGGTTACGTTTTCAATTAACGTGTAATAAAATTGTCGAACATGGGCTCGGCGAATCGCCGGCAATCGCCGACCACGAGATGGTCTACGGATTGGATTATAATCCATCTATGAGCGACGATCGAGGGTAGTCCGTCTACTTTTTGCCGAACGGCATCGTCGCTCCGAGTGATATTGCACAGCCTCGGAGCTAGGGCGCCAAGAGTAATCGCTCCGTGACGATTACGCCGGCGAGCGACCCTCCAATCGCGACGGGAAAGAAAATGAATATCGCGTAACCGTTGCTAGCATCTGCTGAAAAACATTCAACATTGTTCGAAGATAAATTGAAAAAACGACGCCTCGTTATCTTAAGCGCTTAGCTTCATTAAATCGAGACGAAGCGTAAATATAAAGCTGGAGATGTAAGGAACGTTGCGTTATTTCTTCCTTCCCTTCTTCGTGAAAAATTAAACAATATTGAGTATTACAATCTTGATTCCACAGACGTAAAATTAATTCATTGGGAATATTATTAAAGAGGCTAGGAGAGCTTTCTGCGGAAGAACGACCTCGAATACAAATACATAATTAAATTAGAATGTAAAGAAACGAGAATCGATATTGGTGTTAGTGTTGGTGATGTAATTGTGAGAAAAGATTAAAATTCAAAAACAGAGCTCAGCTCTATCTCGCGTATTTCTTAACGAACGATTTGTAAAACTTCTTACCAACGTTAGTGTATTACTTGCATTTTCAACAAGAAAATTCCAACAATCGGCTGTACTTATAGCAAACATTGTCAACATTTATTGATTTATTGTCATCATTTGTTGAATGACTTTTTGACGCACGTAAAAAATAAAGCTAATCAATGAAGAAATCAGTAATACGATAAACATCGTAAAATATTTACGTGTTCTTGCAATCATCGTGATACAGAAAAAACGTAACAAAATTGTAATGAGATGTTTGTGAAGTAAAATGTCCGTACGCGCTATTTTAATGTCACTAATGATAACTAATGCTTTTTTTCATGTTCACGCACGAGCGTTTTGGACGCGAGTTATGCGAGCAACTTGGCGTAGATGGAAACGAGACTATCAATACTTGTTACGCCGTGCGGTCTTGAAACTACCGGTTGTCTTGCCGGGACGAAAATAGTACATTGCTTTTTAATTGCAACGATTGGAATGATTAGTAAAAGAATTATGCAAACGTCGTTAACGAGCTGACCGACGTGGATTCGCGGAGCACAAGGCGTTGTCCAAATGTTTATTTTATTACTCTATCGCGTGTTTCCTCCAAAACACCGGCCTCAAAAGGAGTCGTTTCCGTCGTCATATTTGTTATCTGTTACCTGGTTTCGATAAACATTCTTCTTTTACCCCGTGTTTACTGTCATGAAGAAATCAAGGAGGAAAAGGGGCCGACCGTGTTAATTGCTGCACTGAATCCGAAACATTGCAAAATTTTAATATTTGATAATTAAATAAACAAGTTTTGATTCATTCTTAAAATTGATTTTTATTGTAGTTGAGTGAAGTTATTTTACACACAACATGAAACCTACATTTCATCGCACAGCGTTTTGCATAAATTTTGATTTTTCGATAATATTTTAACAACCAAAACGGAACGCAAAATAGTTGTATTTTGCAATGGATTTCTAATCTCGTATTTTTCAGACTGAAACTTTTCCACGTAATCGTCAGCGCCTCTAAGCTCATGCAAACGTCAATCTGTTCTCCGAATGCGTCAGTCAAACTCCAAAATAACATTCAAATACCGCCGAGATTGTTTCGGCGCGTTTTCCCGGAAGAATTGTCGCTAATATTGAATTCGAGTTTGGAATGCGAGCGACTAATTAATCCCCGAAAATAAGGCGACGCGCTTTTTAGCGACGGGCGATAGCGGCTATAGATGTTACGAAATAGAGTCATTTGTTAGCACGGAATCGACTGCCGTGGCTGTCGCTGCTGCCACCGCCCCGAAACTTTCGCACCCTTTTGAAGACCCTCTTGATTTATTATCCCGATTGTCATTATTGTTAAACCCGACCCAACTGTAATACCGATTGCAGCGCACACGCCGCGTCTGCGTTTGCGTACAACAATCTTCCGTGCAAACACGGTTTTTACACGATAACTCATCGCTATCACCTACATTTATTATTTATGCTCGCATGTGGGTTTGTGTGTTTTGTGCTTTGTCCAGATCGAACGTGCGCCAAACAAATCTAAAGTTATTATAACGTCAGATTCACGTTACTCTCCTCCGCATCCGTAATTGCATTGTCTGACACTTGTCGACGTATAATCCGCGTTCGTTATTGCACTCCAATTTTTCCGTTTCATTTCGTCCGCTCAGACACGCATCTCGTTGTGCATTCTTCCGCGATAATTTTCTTAACAAGCTTTTGATTTTCACTGCTGTGTGTTAAGTTCGACAACTGAAATTATTTATTTACTTACCGACTTTCTGACAAGATTTTCCCATTCAAATATGTACAAAAAAATAATTGCAGTGTACACACAAAATAGGGTATTTTTCTTAATTCAGGTTCTTTGTGTTATTTATGAATACATTTTTACATGATTAATTTTCTCATGATTGTTATAAGGATTCAAATTCATAATATCAATGTATTGTTTATACATTCAAGAAAAAACACGCGCCGGAAGTTTACAACGTTTATTCGCAACGAATTCCAAATTCCATAAATTTTCAATCGAAAAAGATATTCGTTTAACGAAGAAAGTGAACGAAAAATTAATGTTTTTAAATTTATATTGCGCTGAAATGATATCAAGTTTTGATTTTTATTGTAGACGAACGAAATTATATTTTATTAAAAATTCGTTGCAAATAAACGTTGCGAACTTCTTACACATGAAAAAACTTGTCCCAAACATAAAAATGGTTGTCAAAACGAAACACCGTGAACACCCTCACGAATCCTTTTCACGTGTATTTATTGCAAGTAATATTGGCAAAATAATTACGTGAGATAAAACAACAGTTTACACTCTCGCAATAATCATCCATCAAATTTAATCACGCATCGCCTTAGCTGCGTTTCGCCCTAAACATTCTCGCAATCGCGCTTCTAAACAGATTGCTCCGAGATGGAATATATTTAGGCAAATCGCGAGGATTTCCTGCGGCCGAGGACCAGCGACGCGATCGTTTGATAAAATACAGTCGGCGTTTATACGCGCGTTTCTCGGGACCGCCGCACTTTTGAGTTATTTATACTAGTCGCACAGTAGTGGCATTGGTCAGACAGCCAGCCTCGCATCCGTAGCCAAAATGTTGCAGCGTGTAATGATTAATCGCGGCCCGAGTCGGGCCACGCGTCGTCTAAAAATAATCCTCGCGACAACTTTCCATCGCGATCCATTCATAGAAGCCCGATGCCGATCTACTAATTTCACCCGCTCCCCACCCCGTGCGTGCGCCACTTTTTTCCTCTCCTCGTTCGCTTAAATGCAATCGCCTCTCATTTC